>CM036543.1:9922334-10127334 GCA_020745685.1 Tautogolabrus adspersus | reverse complement strand
CATTCCCTAGTTGTTCTGCAGCTCGACAACCGCTGAACAACAAGACCACCAGGCAGGGCGGCATGATCGCTGGGACCCACAGGGACACCGACACAGACACCTGGTAGGGCAAAAACAACAGCTACAAGCAGGGCCGCTTTGTCTGGGGAATAAACAAAAAGGCCAGGTCACCTTGGGAATACCAAAAAATGCTTCTAAAGTTCAGCAAACAGCAACAACCATAGAAAGTTTCCCTTTCTAACACACAGTTCTCACATTACTCAACACCTCATCTGGAGTCTGTCCAGATTTTTCTGTTTTAGCACATAAAGGCTGCCTTGATTCTTAATGAAAATCATGTGGGAAAGCAGAAACATTCCTTTTTTTATCTGAAACATACGCATATTCAAACCGACACCACTTGACAAAACGTACATTTTGACAACTTTTGGGGATTATTTGCATTTGTGGGAAGTGCTCCAGAGGTAAAGGGTTAAACTCTAGGTGTTTCTGTCCCATCTCACTCTACATTTGATGGGCAGTTGGAAAGGGGTATGGGAATGCAGCGATGCCTTCACTGAGGGGGATTATTCGATTTCAATGCCAGACACGGAGAGAAGAAAATCACTCCAAAATAACTCTGAGTGAAAGTCTTGGCAGGTTCATCCAAGTGACAACCACCATGGCTGAAACCAAATGTCAAAGGAAGTTAAAGTATCTTGATGTGTTTCTTATATTAACAATGGAGTGAATTACTTTGAAATGTGCTGCTTCTACTGACAAGGATAATAGAGAAATATGACTCAAATGTGCAGCTGCTAATCAGTTCAGGCTTGAGGGATCAGGAACATCATTTTCAATTGTAACAAGCAGTACAGTCTATTAGAATACCTTTGTGTTACCCTTTTCACTCAAAGTTACTCAAATATAAACGGATGAATGAATGATGTAGATGGACAGACAGTCAGAAGGTAGTAGGATGGACAACAGTGCCAGATTGAACAAGAACTGACCCATCATAACTTTTTGAATGTACATTTTTTCTATTTTAGACATGTGAAGAAGAACAAAATATATACCTCCAACTGACAGGTTACTTTTTGTAAAAAAATCTTTTTTGCTTTACCACATTTACACATTTTTTATACATTAAAAAAGGGTGTATTATTTAACCTATCTTTCAACTGACGTTTTAATCACCTTGTTAATATTGTTGTATGTAGTTTATAACTTAAAAAGAGTAAACACAAGACTCTGGAGGACGGTTATCACTGTGTATTTCATTCATTCAACTTAGGACAGACAAGGCGGTGAGGTAAGCATGTAAACAAGAAAAGGGGGGGACGTAACGGCATCTCACGGGGGGAAAACTTCCACTGTGGATACAATACAAATATGTTATGGTGAACCAAGTAACACAACCAGCAGGAGAAAAGCTAAATTAACATGTAGCTTTGTTTTGTGTTACCGAAATCTTGACAGAAAAATCTGACTCTGAAGCAGCCAAATGTTTTCTATAGCCCTATACACGAGGCCAGTTAAAAGAGCCTGTTTTGGGCCTCGTCATCAACATGTAACACATAGCGGTGAAATTGTTTGGCGTAGTTGTTTTGCTCTAATCCTCCACCAGAGTCACAAACAGGCACACATTAGGGGCGAGACATTTGCAATGTACAACATCTGAGCCAGCAGGCCTGAACCGTGCTGTTCAGGCCACACACAGGCCTGCTGGCTCAGATGTGTATGTGTGTATATGTGGACCGTGACTCAATGTGAAATCACACACAGGGACACTAATATTACATTTGTAAAGGCGTTGTGAAGGGGGAACTTTGTTACAGCGCTGTAGCTGAATCGCATTGTGTAAAGGCTCATGTCACTCATTTTGTCTGTCTGCTGTTTGGTGCTGGGCAGGTTCTATGCAGTGTTTATGCACTTACAGATAGCCAGTTATATTCTGGTAACTTCTGCCCCGGTTACACCTTGCGAAGATAGTAACATGGGCGTAACGGAGGGGAGAAAGCGGGAGACGTTGGTGATGTTTAATGTCTGAACTGACAGGACGGACAAGCGCTGTGTGCCAACTTAGAGTGTGCATGTGAAGCTGCCACTGTTCGTTTACATGCTGTGCCTCTTGCACATCCTCAAAGCTGCAATGTATTGTAAAACCATATAATGTTATGCTGCTGCGGATGAAATGTGTAAATAAAAAGGCTTAATAACTACAGAACTTTGTTACAGCACTGTTTCTGCATTGCAATGTTTAACACTAGGACCGCCAACATTCTAGACCCCCCTCCAAGCGCCCCAGCCGTCTATCAGACGGCATATGTAATTTCATAGTTTGTACACAAATAAAGCATTTTTTTGATGACGTTATGAGAAATAATTATAAATATAACTTACTTAAACCAGGCAGGATTGTAACCTTTTAAATGTCTCATGTCAATTTACGATATTTTTCGGCTTTTTAGAGCGCCGTTTTTTACTGCTGCTCCACGTCTCCCGTTGCTAAAACACATTCTTCAAAAATGGAAAATGCATAACTTTTAGTCTATAATATTGTTTGCTATCTTAGGCTATGCATTTTAATAAAAAACACTGCAAAAAGAGAGATAAACACCGAGATAAACGCCACCGCCGCCGCCGCAGCCCCCCCCCCCCCCCCCCCACACACACACACACGCACACACGCACGCACTCACACACACGCGAACGATTGAATGAACAGGTTGTCGCCACAAGGCTCTGGCAAACAACAAAAACAAGGCTATATATTGGCACAACAAACTATATACAACAATAAGTGCAGAACTCCATAACAGGCGAACAAACAAACAAAGGCACGATCAGCACCTCGGACAGCGGCGCGGCTCCTGAGGCACACACCTCGGGCAAAAGTGCTCAACCTATAGGTGCACGTCCCACACACGGGGCGCTTGCATACCTTGCAGGAGACAACGGTCATATTTTTTTGCAGCGCGTGTTTGTCTGACACTGCCTCCTTTCTAACTTATGGAAGAAAAAAAAAGAGACGCGCGAGGGAAATGTATCATTTTCAGCTGCCGTCTGAATGACGGCGGGCGGCGGTTATAGGTATAAATGCGCAGAAATCTTGTGTGTTTTATTTTAGTAACACATAAGCTTCAGAAAACATACAAGACACATATTTAGGAAAAGTCATAGCAGGAGAGGCTCGTAGGTTTTATTTTAACAGAGTTATTTGTATTATAAAAACCCAATCCGTTCGTCAGACGGTCTTGGCGGTTCTAGTGTTAAAGGGATCATGTTTACCAGCTTGTCGCTTACTTGGTCATTCTACTGTTTGGTGCTTGACAGGTCCCATGCAGTGTTTGTTTTTCAGTGATCTTTGCTGAAAAGGGCTGTTTGCAGCTGCTGAAACAGCTGGATGACAGCCAGAGAAAAAATCGGGGCCATAAAATCAAAATGATGAAGGAGGCCTAATGATTTCAAAAAGCGGAGACTCACTGCAAAGTCTGATAATAGTACACAATAGCTTTTTCATTATACACAACAACTATACTTGGTCATCTGATCAATTGTTTATTAGTGAAACTTTAAAAAGAGGCTGTGTCTGGCTTGATTGACTGGCGGTGGCGGTTCCTGCTTGTTTATTTCACCTCAGCTCAACACGGACCAATGCTTTGTTCCCAAAGTTAGAATTTTGAAGGTGATGCTAACAGCGAGATGTGTTTGATCCATCAGGGCTGTGATTCAAAGCCAAAGTCAAGAATGCATCTCCTGTCATTCAAGCCAGGTTTTCAGGAAGTCAAAAGCAGGCAACCCAGAAGGTGAACTCTTTGTTAAAACTGTGAAAAGACAGCCGTTACCCGGGATCTGGGACTTATAAACAGTTTTGCCTCAGGATACCCACTTGCGTTAGTCATAGATAAGTTTCCACTGTGTTTGATGGCTATCAAGTCCATCTGCTCTGAACTTTGAGCAACCCTCAGCTTGTAATGGAAACTATCAAACCTCTCCTCATTAAAGCAGACACTTGTTCCTGCGGAGCAATGTGAAAATAACAGATTTACTCAATGTGAGTGGATAAGAATTTCCTTTTGTGTGTGCAAAGATGAAATTTGATCTTTTGGCTCAAATCAGGAGTTCTAGTTCTCATCCTCTAAGGCAGTGAGCTAGAGGAGGGTTAGTGTGCACTGCTTTGTGTGCTTTGATGATCACATTTCTCCCTGATCTAAATATGAATCTGTCTCCAAAAGTGTAATTGAAAGTGAGCACAAGTGTTTGAACCGTACCACCGGTCTCACTCTGCCACACTAATAAGCTACATTTCAGCTTTGATGTGAAAGTGTGTCACCTCCTGAGGAGAGGAGCAGAGGAGAGACTCTCCCGCTCCCCCGCACACTGATAGTATCAGTGTATGTGTGAGATGCCATCTGAAGTGAGATATGTTCACAAGCACAGTTCTGTACGTCAAATTATTAATCACCATCATAACGATTCAGCAGCAGCAAACTGACACAAAGGAAAGTGTCTGTTCTGACTGCGGCTATAGCACTGATACCCATAATTAATTGATTGTAGATCTGCCACATGGGACGAGCAGCTTTCATGACAAATTACCAAACATGAAGTGAAGAACAAAAAAGATGGAGGAATACAAGTTATCACAGGGAATTCATTTTTCATTCCCTTGCAATGTTCATGTCATCTGACATCTCCTTTCTGTCCATCTGTACATCAGTCTGTACACCAGTCTGTACTCCCCCCACCCCCACCCTCGCCCTCCCTCATTAACACACCTTTCAACGACATACAGATGACATTTAAATATAAATCAGGAACATTAACATTTATAAACATGAGAGTTTTATGATGGCTCGGTAATGAGGTGTTATAAATCCCTGGGCCACGGTTCACAGTTCCAGCGGACACATAAACCGCCGAGAGCATTTTTAACAAGGATACGCCGCGGCGTCGCTGCTCTCTGCTGCTCCACAGAGATCACATCTGAGATGAAAACGCTGCCAGATAACTGATTTGTGGGCTTGTGCTGCAGGTAACGAACATGTACTGTACAACATACACAGCATATGCTGAAGTGATAAAGATTTGATGTTCAAAGGTGGCCACTCGTACACTGGGAACTGCATCTCCCTTTTGAAAAGGTAGCACTTCAAAGTTAATTTCATGACATAGAGCTGATCAGATCTGCCTCAGTAACTGGATTTCAACAAGTTGTTTGGTGGTTTTTGGAATTAATTTTTTTATGAAAATCATCTCAGAATTTCACCAATTTAAGTTTATTTTGTAGTGAACTCTGCTTCTCTCTTTGTTTTGTGTTTATTTATAAGGTTACATTATGCTCAGACGCAGCTGCCTTTCAGTACACTAGTAAGATAAGAAGACAATAATAAATTCTAAATTCCCGCAGCAGAGAGTATGACGTCATCAAATCGAATAACTTCTTTCTGAAGCCATAACTATGCCCGACTTTCAGCGTTCCTGCATAGACCGCATACATGAGTGTAAAGAAAGCTATAGGAGTCCTGTATTGTTCTGAAGAACTCTAAATACAAATCCCTGTTAAGCGGGGTACACACTGCAAAGTAATCAGCCCGATTTTGGGCCCGATTCCCCCCCTTCCGACCAAAGTCAGCACAGGCCTGATTATCTGATGGTTCCAAAGATTATCTTGCCAGTTTCTCCTGTGGTGTGAGGTGTGTTTAGAGTGATTTTACCCTCCCCAATCCCTTTGGAAGACGATCGGGGCCGAGGAAATCCTGTTGTGTGGGGAGAACACCGAGAACAACCGAGCATGGACTCTGTGAATTGTCGTGTGGAACGGAACAATAGCCAATAAGGAAGCAAGTTGACTGAAGCAGAAGGCACATCAACCATTACCATGACGAACTTTGCAAATGCGAAGCTTAAAGTTACATGGATGTCATAAATGCAGAACCAACTTGTTCCACATCAGACAAGCAGGCGGACAGACAGACGGACGGACAGATAACAATTTAGTGTTGTAATGGATAAGTGGTGTCAGAAAGAATCAGTAGAAAAAAACAACAATGAAGTGCTATTTGAATGATGGCGGTGCAAGAAAAGCCATTAAGCAGCGGGTCAATAGTGGAGGACGAGCAGCCTGAGTATTAAACTGATCATGACATCAGGCTCAAGGCAGAGAGAGCCTCTGAAGACTTCCTTTTGGCAGCACTGTGCTCATCTGCAGCAGAGCCTTTTCATTAAGCACTGGATGTAATAGATGACCCATTGATTCTCTCTCTCTCTCCTTCTCTAAGTTCGCTCTGTCCACCACCGTTTTTCCACTGTCAAAAATCCAGCTACAACTCTGAGCTTTCAACAGTCACAAGCAATCACAAACAAACATTCATCTTGATTACAGTCCACTCTGAGCTGCGGGAACACGATCGGTTCTGTCAATTCATCATGTCATCGCCTCGCTTATTAGGTGCTGGACTTCTCTGCTGTGTGAGGCAGCAGTTTGCTACATTGTGTAGGACTTACAGATTCTGTTTTCATTTGAGAAATTATGGAGAATAGGATCAGTTTAAGGTCAGCACAGAGAGGTGAAGGACAAGAAGCGATGAAGATTTGCCCTAAAGCATTTTGTCAGTGATGACACTACCCTGTTTGGCTTAGTTTTTTTTCTACTTTCCAGCTGAATCTCAGGCCCACCTCTGCTATTTTTTCCCCACGTTGTGTTGTGGATATTGCAGGGTCAAAGCTGCACTCCGAGTGTTGAGGGTCAAATCAGCAGCTACAGTCTTTTACAGCTCTGCGTCTCGGTGTTTTGTGCCTCAGTGTGCCTCAGGACACAGCAGCTCACTCTTATTGTAACATCTCAGGGAGAAAAACCTCCTTTATGTTTACTTCAGCTGCAGGCAATATACAACAGCCACAAGGGGGCAGACTGTTGACAGGTTAAAACACTGCATGGATGTGACCTCACCTCACCTCTGAGTTTCTGAGTGGGGGGTTTTGAAGTCTGGATTTGTGTTCAGCTCTTTAAGACACATTGGGGCTGATCTGGAGCAATCAGGCAGCTTCCACTGCGGTTAAAGATGATTGGCTGAGACTCCTGTAGAGTGAAGACTGTAAGCACGTTTTGGTGTGTGTGTCTCTTTAAATGCAATGAGCCCCCCCCCCCCCCCCCCCCGAGTTTTCCCACTAGACATCACTCCTTTGCTAGCGAGAACAAAAATGGCGGACCATTAGGGTTGAAGCAAGCCAGAGTAAAGCCACTGTGTAACTACTATTTGCAGTTAAACTGAGACTCACCTGAAACAGATGCACAAGTGCTACTCTGGGGGGGGATGTCATAAACCAAGAAAGTATGCGTCAAATCTTTAGACACATCTTGAGGGGGTGAAGTTGCAGTTCAGCAGGGTCAGTTGGCAATGCAGCGCACAGAGAGGGAAGTGTTGGCTGGAAGTCGTTAAACAAAGAAGGCCATCTCCCCAGAGCAGGCTTATATCGCTGTTAGGTGATAGTCGAAAGTATGTAACAGAAAAGTTTTCTTAAGAAGCATATAGTGGTAGAATTTGACACCATGGAAATCAACTTAAAAATAGACTATCATTGCTGATGACACTGATTAATCAACACACCATCCCATTAACTGACATCTGTCCCATATTAACACCTGATTTAAATTTAAACCTGAACCAGGTGTGAAATGACACATCTGTAGTTTTCTCTCATGACATGTCACACAGATGATATGTGACTATTTGTGTCTTTTCAGGTAAAGAGGTTAATCACTCTGAGAGCATGTTAGGGACGCTTTATAACCACACGCTTAGAATTACTTCACAATTATTTACCATTTTCATTTTCCCGTGAAGGCAGACTAGAAAGAACAGATTTCTTTCAAGAAAACATCTCAATGATCATTTTCAGAACACATATATTATATGTGTATACATATATATTTATTCATATTCACATCCGTATGTAACATTATGAATTGTGCATCATGTCAAAAACAACATTTGGCAATAAAGATAATTTTGTGTAGATTTCTATTAAAGAAATAATTTATTTTGAAATTATCTTGGCTAGTCATTAAGATATGTTATACAACACCGAGCATGTTTGATAACTTTTTTTGCATAATGTGGCGTATGGATGTACGTATTCATGTGAACATGATCTGACTTAAATAATAAATGTTTTGTTTTTGTTGTGTCTGGCTTTTGCTAATCATATATTAATCATGCAAAGGTGGGATTATTCACGTGGAAAACAAATAGTTTGGAAGTTCAACAAGTTAATGAGCTAATATGGCATAATAAGGATAAAAAGATGAGTTTGCCATTCAGCTGTTGATTCAATTAATCAGGAAGAAACAACTTAGGTAATATCTGGACATTCATGAAGGTGATGAAACTGTGAAGACTGGGGTTGACCGGATGATGGTTGATGATGGGATCTGAGGCTGATGGGATGAAGAAGGTGATGAAACTAGCAAGGATGGTGGTGATGGAGAGGTGGTGGGTCGCACGTTATGATGGCATGAATGAACTGCTGAAAGAGAAAGCCACATCTAAAAAAATCAGCAGCAATACGATAGGCTAACGATAGATAGGGAGTGGAGCAGGGATATTAGATAGATGAGACCAGGTGATGTGAACAGCTGATGGTTACAGGAAAATGAGTGATCATAAGTGGAAGAATATCTTGTTCTAGTAGTTTGATCATTATTTCATATTAGGGAACTTTAAAGCATATACTTGGTTTGCTAAAGGTAGAGTGAGTAGCATTGTTAGCATGTTTACGGCTTGTACCTACACAGCAAACTATTGCACACTAGCCCAAGCTACCTACCGGTGTTTGGCAGAGCCAACTCAGCTCTGCATTTCACCTCAATATGATTATATTTTCTCTTCTTTATTTATAGCAGTGGGCGTTATGCTATTCAAGTGTCTCTCCCCCCACAGTTAAAGGTGGAGTCAGTAGCATTGTTTGCTGCAGCTTGTGAACACAACATTCAAACTGGGCCCCTCGTCCTGGGCTCATCGCCCCAAGAAGCGCAAACTCACTCCAGGACGTACTATATTGTGTGTAGGTTTACTGCTTGTACCTATACTGCTAGCTACCAACCGGTGTTTGTCCAACAGAAAGCAGACCAACTCTGCCTCCGCGGGTGAAAGCTAACCCGAGTATCAACCTTGTTTTTGAAGAGGCTTAAACTGCTTGGTGTTTCGCTATGATTGTATTTTGTCTTCTTTGCCGCGTTCGTCATATTTACTGGTTTGAAACATGTCCAATCATTGAATTGTATCCATTCCTAAACTCACCTGCTCGCTGTCATTGGCTGGGGGAAACATATCCACTCCCTGCCCAGAAATGACCCGTTTCAACCAAAACAAAACAACATTTTAAAATCAGGGCATAGGACATGGTCTCTTAGGTGCACCATCAGAGGCCTTAAAGTGATGATTGAGCAGCATTACTTTTGTATGAAAGTGTATTTATTTATTTTTTAGGAAAAAGCTATTGACTCCATCTTTAATTACATGTTGGTCAACATCTACTCAATAGGATCTCTTTTCCACACTGAGTCCTGCTGTTAAGTGTGTTTTTAACTGGATTTTAATTGAACCATTCTCCTACAGCATTCAGTCAGTTCTTAATGCTTCTAATGTGCTGCAGTTTCCATTACTACTTGATGATATAGTTATCAAAGTATGCAACAGGAAAGTCTAAGCTTTAGAGTCATGCATGTGGAAGCACATGACAGCCCTGCAGCGAGAGCAAGTTTATTTGGGCTACTTATTTCAACACCTGCAGTGTATCTATGATGGTCCTGTAAATCTTCCCTGATTGCCGCTATCGGACAGGTCGTACGTGGTGGAGTAGTGTGTTTGTGTTTGTGTATGTGTCTGTGTCTTTTTAAGTTCAGGGATGTCCCTAATAGGCCAGCAGCATTTTCACCACACATTAGACGTGATGGATCAGCCCCACACTGCCACACACCTTGGAGCTGCAGGTGTAATAAAAAAAAAAAAACAGTGTGTGTAGAACACGGACAGAGCGGTGTGATGCTGCAGGGTTGATGCGATATGACAGGGGAATAATAATGAAACACAGCTGCTGTCTTAGCACTGACCTGGATTGATACAGTACAACGCAGTTAGAGAGGCAGTCAATCCTCCAACACAGCGGGTTCTCTGTTAAAACGTGGTACGTCTAATCCCATTTGTCAACAGCAAAGACACGCTTGGATTTTAGGGTCATGGCGTCAAACAACACTTTCAAACACATCGAGGCAGCAGCCATTGCTGCACAGGAGAACTTCACACGGTAACAGCTTGTGTGTTTTTGTGTGTGTGGGCACAGATGCATAGGTCAGCGCAGATAGTGAGTGATGCGCCTTTGACTGTCAGCCTGAGTTACTGTAATAAAGCCTCACAACCACGTGCGCTCTGCATACAAAACATTTTTAGTTCACTTTCTTGTGAGTTTATCTCGTCTCTGACACACAGGCCTGAACATAAAAGCAGTCCGATTTCTCACTGTACATCTCCACTTTGGCAAAGCAGACATAAATAATAAACATGATCAGTTTCTTTATTGTTTGTCTTTGATGCAGGAGCAGCCTCTTTCTGTCAGCCCAGCTCCTGCCTCCCTCCTTTGATGCACTTTTAACGAGGTTACTCACAGGCACTCAGTCTGTTAGGTCTCTGTCACTTGTGTACTCAGTGGGTTTTTTATCACTGACACTTTTGTGATCTTCTTAATGCGTCCTTATGGCATGTTTGAAGACGCATTTGAGTGTGTGATCCTGGGATGCCTCAAAATGAGAAGTACACCCTTAAACAGAATTTTAAACTACTCCTCTGATCTTGGATCTTAACTCCAGATTTGTGTAAATAAACACCCTTTTCTCACTGCCAAAGTAAACTATTTGCTAATCTCTGATTAGAAACACACTTTTTATCCTCCACACAGACACATAATAGATTCCCTCTTGTTCTTTTTGCAACTGTTTACACCGTCCAAGTTGACTGAAAAAAAATTGCCACTCAGTTTTTGGTAGAGATCCCTTTCAATGTGTTTCCCTGGCTCACAGACGACAGCAGATGATAGGAGGAATAACCTTTCAATGGCCTTCTGAGCTTTCAAATCAAGTGACTTTGATGTGTAAAGCAGAACAAAGAATGGAGGAGTGGCTGTGCTTTAATTTCCGTCTGAATTACAAACTCTAATGAGCAGAGCGTTAAGTGAACAATAGCAAGGTGCAAGAAACCCAACTGTTCTGATGACACAAGAGTGCCACCTACTGGTGCATGTGCGTGATCAACATGTTCAGCTGAGTAGAGCCAAGTTTAATCCTTTTTTCTTCTTCACAGTTTTCACAGATGCTTGTGTGGGTGTGTATCTGCTCTGTGTCCTGTACATTTTTTTTATAAAAAAGGTGTTTCCACAAATGATTCAATGAAACTGATTCTAAAATTCAAAGAAAGTTAAAATAAATAAAGCAAACACTCCTGTCTCTACTGAATCTGTAATTTATATATATTTCGAAATGTAACTACTGCTCATAAGTTTTACTACTCCAACTACTTCACTGTTTGAGTCCATTCTTAGTGTTTTAGTACTGGAGGTTTCCCCATCATACTTAGATAGTAACAGGCTGAACCATGAATGGCTCCCAGACTAACTTGAATTCAATCAGGAGAGACACAATTATTCTACATACTTGATACTGAATGATTGTCAGAGAATCTTTGGTCCTTGAACTCCACAGGGAGATATGAGGTGATCAAAGATGTCTGCCCTGGGTGGCAGCAAGATCTATCATCCAGTGGAGTCCAGACACTGGTGGTGGAGGCGTTAGTGGATGATGTCGTCAGAAGCTGATGGGAGGAAGAAGCTGGTCGAACTGTGAAGAATGGGGTTGATGGGAAGATGGTCGATGATGGGATCTGAGGATGATGGGATGAAGAAGGGGATGAGAATGCGAAGGCTTGGTGGTGATGGGGAGGCGGAGGGTCGCACATAACGATGGCATGAATGAACTGGTGGAAGAGAAAGCCGTATTTAAAAGAAGACAGCAGCATTATAATAACGATGAGGGAGTGGAGCTGGGATATTGAAAAGATGTGACCAGGTGATTTGAACAGCTGATGCTTACAGGTAAAATTAGTGAGCATGCTTGAAGGAGCGATGTGACAGTGTGAGAAGGAACAATATAATATCTTTCCATCTCTCTTCGATGTAACACCAAGGGGGAAGCTCAAACATCCAGATGTTATTCTATTGCAATCCAGGTTGCAAGATGAATATAGACAAAATCAATTTCAAAAATGTACATCTTTTCACTTTTCCTTAAATAATGTGCAACTGAAACGGCAATCACATGTGGAGGACAAGTCAATATTTAGACCAACACAACATCATTGATCATCTATTTACTACCATCACATGACAACACAAGTTTTTGAACCACTTACTGAAGCTTCTCATCCACCCTGGGCGTGATATCAGGAGAAAAGCTGCTGTGTGAAAGTACCCTCCAGCTCTGGAAACAACTCTTTCCTGAATGTTGGCTTATCAGTGTCTAGTGCTAGCAAGCCAAACAAGAATAGGCAGCATGAAGGTTGGACAACTCACGACATGCATTTGAATTGTATTTCTTTCTTTTCTTTTCTTTTTTTTCCCCTGCTGGAGGTGTAACCGTCCGCCCCTGCTCCAAGCTAACGTGTAACATGAGAAAAAGCTAACCCGTCTTGTCTTCGAACAAGAGGGAACAACTGATATCAAGTCTCAATCAAACTCCTGATAACCCAGCGAACAAGTAACAGAGACTACTACTAAGATCAGTAGATGAACTGTTGTGATGTAGGATATTCAATTTGTACTATCCTACAGATTTAGTTATTATAGAACAACCTCATTTTGGTCACACTTGAAAATAAGGTTACAATATTCACCATTAACTAGTTGCTTATTAGCATGCTAATTAGTACATACTGGCTGCTTTTTAGTACCTTATCCTACATGATCACAGTCTATCGCTAATAGGTCATTATTATTCTACAATTCCACAATTCATTCATCAGTTTTATCCAAAGCGACGTACATCAGAGAGTATAAGTACAACACAAGCAAGAATCTAGAGAGGAGGAAACAACGTCAGTATGTGCAAATAAACAGATTTAAGTCTGATCGGACAAACAGGTGCTGACAGGAAGTTCACAAAGGCAGAGCACCTTTTTTTTTTTAAGTTCACATATCGTAACCAACAACAACATCGACAGCTGTTCTTGAGCGTTCTAATCAGCATCAACACCATCAAAACCATCATCATTGTAGAGTTCCCCCCAGTAAACACGTGAATGACAGGGGTTGCAAGTCGGGGAACTAACAAAAATACTGCACTTGTTATATAAGGGTAGAAAATAAGTGGGCCTTTGGTTTTCTAAAGGTGGCAGAAGAACATACATTGAAGCCCAAAACAAAAGATAGGTGGCAGTCAATAAACAGAGGGAGGTGAGGGATGATAAGGAGAACATCACAGGTGCAGTCAATAGCTCTTAATGAGCAAGGAAACCTGTGATCATTTCATTGGGAATTTATCCATAACCATCATCATCATCAATATCATCAATATCATCAATATCATTACGGTTGAGGTGTTCATGAAGAGCTGGGTCTCCATCTTTTTCTTAAAGATTCAAAGGGACTCTGCAGATCGATTGGAATTTGGTAGTTCGTTCTACCACCGGGAGGCGACAGAAGGGAAGTCTAGCTAGAGACCTAGGGTGCACTCACACTATAGGCAAACCACACCATGTACCAATGGGGGAGGGGGGACAATCATGCTTAAGCACGGTGTGGGACAACTTTGCCTAGTGAGTGCGCCCTTATAGGGCCCTGTTAAAAGTTTGTGTCATTTACTAAGAGTTTGCCCTCAATACCCTCCTAATTACTGATTATTGATAGTAAGTTAGGAAGTCATTGAACATGATCTTAATATACTTTACTTAGTATGTTATAAAGATCATAATTCATGTGCAACAACTTCCTATCAAGGTCAAACTCTTAGTTAATGACCTTTTAGCTATAGACTTTATGGTCATGTAGAATAAGATACTAATAAGCGCTTAATAATGACTAATAAGCAGCCAGTATGCTACTAATTAGCATGCTAATAAACAACTAGCTAATGGTGAATATTGGGACCTTGATTTAAAGTGGTTACCCATTACTTATTGCAAATCATTATTGCATTTCTTTATGCCATATTTACAGAGTATTGTATTCTGTATTGAATTTTAGTTCTGTTGTTCTTACTTTGTTACAGTATATCTTTAAAATGCTTAAAGAGTTGTGTTTGAGATAAATGTCCTATACTGCGTATCTGTTCTTTATGCTGAGGCAGAAAGATTAATCTTATCTTATTGAAACTGATTTATGATTCAGTTATTGCATTCAGTTCATAATTCAAATGTTGCTGTGGAATCATAATTTGTCCTCTGAGGAGGACGATTTGGAAAAATGATGGATAAGGAATGAAAACCTCCAAATACTCGTGACCTTTTGTCTGTGTGTGTTAATGTGTTACACATCCCCGGGAGGTTTGAGATTAGCAAAGATATGTGCGTGTTTGGTGAGGAAGTGACAGGGAATGTTAATATGTCTCAGATTTTTAGGGTAGTTTCTGTGCTGTTGAAATAAAACGAGTGTTTCTTCATCATTATAACATTGTTAAAGGAGAGGCATGAGAGACGTGATGATTACAGGCAGAATACAGTCAACCTTTTCTCAGTGTTCATCGGATTCCTAATAGAACGTGATCAAATAATCATCCGTTTTAGACTTTATCTTATCATGAAATGATTGAAAACGTTAAGTTTCAACAAGCTTCATCTTCCTGTTGGTTGTATCACCTCAGGTTTTAAACTATGCCATCTATGCCACTTTTAATCAGATGGTTTCAAATCATCTGAACTCTTAGTTGTTTTCTTTAGATGAGTATCTGTGAAGGTGAGAATATTTTCTCTCAGATTACACAAGTAGATAGAACAGGGATGAATATAGATCCTTTGTTGTGGTTCGGAAAAAGACAAAACAACCCAATTGCAGATCACAAAAAGGTTCATTTTAACAAAAGGCAAAAAGTCAAAAAACAAAGGCTTACTTTTTCAGTTCAATCAAAGTCCATCAAAAAAAATCCAAAAGAAGAAAACCAAGAGCCACAAGGAAATTTCAAAACAGGAACACCGGGGGGAAATCTGACAATGAACGAACACCGAGGGAAGAAACACAGAAACTAAATACAGGGTGCAATCAGACACAGGTGAAACTTTTAAGGCAATCAAAAAGGGAGGGAGTAAGATCAGACAAGATACACAGAGACATGAACTACAAAATAAAACAGGAAGCACTGAAAACTTAACTGAAAACTCAGAAAAATATACAGAGAAACACAATGATACAAATGACAAAATAAAATCCCAACTAAGCATCAACATCAACAAGGAACAAACAAACTCAACAAGAGTAAATCATGACATTCTTGACTCCTTGTACGGTTAAAGAAATTGGAGGTTGCCTGAGGAAGATCTTTTGGATTGAAACGTTGCCCTCTTTAAATAAAGTTGCTCATTGGGAGCTGAACATGCATGCAGACCTTTCTTTCATTTTTTTGTCCTGCCCCTGTTTGCTTTTTGCTTGGATGTGCGCACACTAGTTTTCTCTTTTTGAAGCATAGGGTCATTTAACATAACATCCTCTGTTTAACAAATTGTGGTTAGAAGTTGTAGAAAGTTAAAATAAAACAACTTCTCTCCTTATTGATATAGAGTTACTTTTTCATGTACTTTCATACTTTTAGGACAAAAAAATGTTGCACACAGTAAACACACACAGGCTGATGATTATTCAGGCCGGAGCTTTCTGTCTTGGAAATACCAACATTGTTTTTAACCTGCTTGAGTTAAAGAAAAACGCTGTAGTGGTGTATAGTCCATGTGCAGAACAGAAAGGTTTGTCCTCCGACAAGAATAGTTATTCTAATCTCACGGAGCGCCTAGCCAAACAACAGACTTCTACGTAACGCCCAACGCTGCAAACACTGGACACCCAGGTGCAGCTCACAATTAACTTAATGTACTGCAAACAGATCAGAAGTGTCTTTGTTTACTAGTCCCATTTTAAAAAAGTAAGGAACTTGATGTACAGACTCAGTGAGCAAGGCCTGAGAAGGCAGACTCAGAGGGCAGAACAAACACCTAGCTGCAGGAGTGTCACCCACCTGGGGGAGGGGTTACTGCCCTTTGTTCACAATTTGCCAACAATCACCCAAAAGTTACAAAGAATAGATTTAGTTTGTTTTGAGGACAAGATTCACTGAAACTTCCTTTAAAATGCAACCACGAAGTGCAGAAACAAACTAAACCTTAAGTCTATAATTTAGAAGAAAAAACAAACAGATGAAATGACACCATAAGACAGCTGGTGTGCCAACAAACAGAATTGTTGAAGTAGTTCCTCTTCAGTTTGCAGCAGTACCTGCTCTGAATGTCATCGCTGTGTCAGACATCAGACTATAGATACAATGTGTACCTGATCATCACATCACTTCAGTCTTTTGTCTTTTCTCCGACCTTGTCTTCCAGTCAGCATCTCTACAGTATGACCCTGTTTCTCCTCCTGTCAACATCGTACTGAATGAGTCGTGTAGAGGTGTGTGAGAGGATCCGCACACCCTTAAACTTGACGGCGTTTGCATTATAGATACCCACTTCACAATGTGTCACATCATGGCGTGATTTGCATGCATTCCATGCATTTGATCTTCTTCAGGCAGGAATAATAAGCAAAGCAGAGATCAGAGAGATTTCAGTAGAAGAGGGAGAGTCGTGTAGCTTGACACTAATGAACACATCTTGAGTTTGTGATGTTTCCAAAGCAAGGACGAACATATGAAGGAACTTAACTTAGCTTATATAATTGATCTGAAAGAAATACTTCATAACAAAAAGCAAAGTACAGTAGGGCTGTCAGGGTTAACATGTTAATAGCGATGCAACTACGGTCTGAAATTAATGCACTGTTTTTAATCCCATTACTCGCGTGTCATTTTGTGACTTTAGGTGCACCGTAGGTATGCCCCCCAGCAGCTCCCTGCAGTCACAGTGATGAAAAAAAAGGTGCACACCTAATTTAACTTTAAAAACTCTTGGAAGGGCGCTGTTGGCAGAGCGGTTAGTGCATGCGCCCCATATATGGAGGCTGTGGTCCTCCAAGCGGCTGTCCGAGTTTCAAATCTGACCTGTGGCTCCTTTCCCGCATGTCATTCCCCACTCTCTCTCTCTGATTTCTGACTCTTATCGCTCAGATGAGATGAGTCAAATGTCTACCTCCTGACAACACTCATTTTACTTTTTTAACTGTTCTCTTTAGCCTTTTTCATTTACTTTTGGATACATAACTTTCCTTTTTCCTTGCGCCAACGTTGTATCCTTTAATCTAGCAAAAGGTATTTTTTTTCAAAATAAAATCAGGTTTGTAAACAAACAGGAAGTAAACCAATATAGCTCAAGACAGTAAAAAATCAGAGTAAAAGCATAACATAATGCAAATATCAAATGTGTGCAAACAGTAAAGTTTAACCCACAGTAGAGATGACTGAACTTCTTCTGCTGTGCTGTGCTATCAGCCTACAAGCTAATGCATGTTGTAACATCCTGCAGGAGGGGGGTTTGTGTTATGTGATGGGATTTTGCTGTTTCCACACTTCTTCTTTTGTTAAAGCGCAAAAATGGATGCAGAACATTTTATTAATATTTCTTTGTTATCCACAATGTGAGTGGATTTACTGTAACAGTGCTGAATTTATATGTTGGAACTGCTGAACGCTTCTGTGAGGAGTTTAATACTGATGCCTCTTCATGAGCAACAAAAGCAAACCAGACCATCAGCAATAATATGTTTTCTGTTTAGTTATTTTTTTGCCTGAAACCGATGTCATTAGGTGACTGACAAAGTAATAAAAAGCACGCAATTTTCTGCAGCAAAGACTCTCAACCAGTGCTACATTTGACTTTTTAAGGAAAGCTTTAAATGTTAGAAAATGCTACTTACACAGGACAAATTCCACAAACAGTTCCTCAAAGGAGCTTTAAGATAGGAATGGAAAATATACTTCTCTTTCCACAGAGTCAGAGAATTGTGTGAGAGATGGTTTGTAGTTTTTTGAAAGCTGATGACCCTTCTTTGACTTGCATTGTAACCTGGCGGTTGACCTTTTTTTCACCGCCATATTGCTGTATTTAAAACTCTGAAAACCTATCCTTGGCTGTTTATCCTCATTCACCTCATTGAATAGTGTACGTAACACCGATTATATCCAATGGGTGGCGCTGCTGTACATAAATATCATTGTCTGAAAACTGTGGAAAAAAACAGAAGTGACTCGGCGCTGCACAGCTCCTCAGAAATCTCAAAGAATAAGAGCAAACGTCCAGTTAAAAAAAAACTATTTTCACATATCATTTGAAGACCCTTTAACAATCATATTCTAGTTGAAGGAAATACATTTGACAATCAAATATATATCTACGATTCCTCAGAAAACGGGGTTGACTGCTCGGTTGAGTTGCTAGTCTACGCAAACAGCCTGGCCCAAGTCACTTATTTCTCATTTTGTACACGTTTTCTAACCATTGCTACTCATCCAATTTGTTAAATAAATTAAAGGTTATTTTAACTATGGAGTTAGATCAGTCTCAATATTCATGAATGCACACAGAAGGATTCACAAATGTATTTTGTGATTTATATATAAATGACTCTATCCACAAATATATTTTTCAATGCACACACACGTAAAAAAAAAATCCACAAATAAAAAAAAAGGTTCACACAAGTATTTCTGATTCACTCACAAAAAGGTATTGTTTAATATATATGTAATAGAAATCCAAAAATGTATGATATTCACATATATTTTAAAAACACATTGGGATCTGGTTACATTTATATACGAACTGTTCAATCTGCATTTACAGACTGTTTGTCTTGTGTGAACCTCACTGCATTTGTGTGTGGGATTTCTGAGACTCCCCTGCCGAGGTTCGATTCACAAATGCATTTTTTTAACAGGGAATTGTCTGTAGCCTATCAGATGTCTCCTTCCTATTCAGCCAATCACAGTAGTGTAGATTCGAGGGTATGTTTTAATGTGATCACTAAGCATTACATCTGCGCAGACAGCGATTAACCTAGCTGTCTGATTCAAGTCATCAAATGCTATTTTGAAGAGTACAAATAGTCTCTGATATTGTCGTACTATAGATGGAAAGTTGTTTATCATGGTGGGTATATTGACTGTGTGTGGTTATGTATTAACATACTGTCTCACCGGTGTGACGGTTTAACAGGTGTTGAATAAACTGGTGATATTTCTGCCGATGTGTTGGGGGCTTAAGGACTCATTGTTTACTATTGTAATCACGTTGACAACCAAATAACATCCTGTCACGACCCTGGCTCTTAAGGCCGGACAAAACACGGAGACATACGGTTTACACAAACTTCTAGGTTTATTAACCCCAATTTACACAGCAACAACAACCAAACAATTCAAGAATGGTGTTTGGAGGCCAGAGAGAGAGCAACGTCAACGACCCAGTCTTAAATAGCCTGCACCTGGGAGACCGGCCACGTCTGCCCAGGTGCGGCGGAACCCCGCCCACCAGCGACCTGCAGGGAGACAAACACACAGACAGCACACTAGCAGGCCCTGCTGGCGGGAGGGCTGTCACACATCCAAATAACACCGTTCAATAAATCTGTGGTAACAGGTAATTTATTTTTAATCTTAAATTGAAATAAGCCTTGAATATAGCTATTTTGTCATATTGCAGATAGCTCTTATTTTGAAATTCTACATCAGATTGTCTTGGTATTTGGCTTAATCACGGTTTAATCACAGGTGGTGAACCACAGTTTGGACTAAAATAAGTCTGTGATTACAGGTTATTTATTTTTAAATAAACTTGAATATAGTGTATGTTCCATATTTCAGATAGCTTTTATTTTGAAACGTCATATCAAAATGTCTTGTTATTTCCTCTTTTTAAGCAAGCATCCACTTCTACGATTGACAAGCTAGTGGTGGGCTTTTAAGTTAACTTTGTTGTTACGCGCTCTTCCCGTAATGCCTCTACTACACGCGCACCTTAAAATAGCGTGAGGGCTGGCTTGACTATCGTTTCTGAAGTGGAGGCTGGCTTCACCACAGTAATTCTATTGCAGGCGAAATGTGTTCAGACAATATCTTATTTTGTAATTTATGACTGTGCCAGTGTTGAAGTTATGCACCTGGAATGTCAATGGTGTTCACCCTCCTATACGGAAAAAGGTTCTGGCTTATCTTAAAAGAGAATAGGTGTTCATATAGTTATTGCAGGAGACCCATTTAAGCGACAGTGAACACTTGAAATTGCAACAACGAGGGGGTTTTGGCCAGGTTTTTTTTCATCTTTTACATCAAGGAGTAGAGGTGTGGCTATTGTAATCAAGAAAAATATACCATTCAAACTTCTAGACTGCATTAAGGATACAGGAGGACGTATTGTACTTGTTAGAGGTGTGCTTTATGGGGAAGAAATTGCTTTTATGAATATTTACAACCCCCCTGGTCATCCAGGTGACTTCCTAACTACATCATTCTCCAAACTTGTAGATCTTAACATCAAAAATTCGTTCATCGGAGGAGATTCTAATTGTCATTTTAATCCTATTGTTGACAAGTCCCCTCCTGGAAAACTATCACTCACACTTCAGGCCAAGACTGTTTCTCACCTGTGTGAGGACCTGGATTATGTAGATGTATGGAGGGCTCAGCATTTGGCAGACAAAGAGTATACATTTTTTTCAAATGTCTATAAATCCTATACAAGGATTGATTATTTCTTCAATCCAAAAATTGTATTGCAGTCAGTTACCTCCAGCTCCATTGGGAATATAGTCATGTCTGACCATGCGGCTGTCTTCATTCAGTACAACCTCAGTAACCCAGCTAACCAAACCAGACACTGGAGGTTTAACCCTTCCATTCTGATGGACCAGAAATGTACATCTTACTTTAAAGATGAATTTCAATCTTTTCTTCTGTCAATTCAGCCTCCACAGATGACCCATCACTGCTGTGGGAAACATCCAAAGCCTTTTCAAGAGGTCTTATTATATCTTATATGTCCAGTAGGAGGCGTAGGCAAGCTGAGCAAAGGGAGATCCTGGAATCTAAACTTAAGCGGGCTGAAAGAGAATATATAAAAAACTCGTCTGTGGTGAAGCTCAAAGAAATTTCCGCACTCCGGTACGCTTTAGACTCTCTCTTGACGAAAGATGCAGTGGGTAAAATTAGATTTGCTAAACAAAAAATGTACGAGCATGGTAACAAAACAGGGAAATATTTGGCATATCTGACCAAGAAAAATGCAGACTCCCAAAGTATTTCTTCAATTGTGGATAGTCAGGGTAAGCAAGCTTTTGACAACTTAAACATTAATGATACATTTAAGAGCTTTTGTGAAAATGTATATAAATCTGAACTACATACTGATTCCCCAGAGAACATGACCACCTTCTTATCCTCTTTAAACCTCCCTAATTTGTCAGATGATCAGAAGTCAGTTCTTGATGCTCCTATATCTAAGAAAGAGGTCCTTGATTCTATTAAAGAGTTACAGTCTGGCAAAGCAGCTGGACCCGATGGACTCAGCAGTGAGTTCTATGAAGAGTTCCAGAATTTATTGGTGGACCCTCTGCTGAATATGTTTAATGACTCTTTCAAGAAGAGCACTTTGCCACAGTCTTTGAGAGAGGCAAACATCTCCCTGATTTAAAAAAAGGTAAAGCCCCAGAGGACTGTGCATCATAGCCAATCTCCTTACTGAATGTGGACCTTAAACTCCTCTCCAAAACTCTAGCGACACGATTGGAGGACTTGCTCCCTCTGCTTATTAATGATGACCAAACTGGATTTATTAAGGGTCGTAATTCATGTAATAATGTGCGCAGGCTACTAAATACAATCCAAGCTTTTCAACAGCGGGCATTAAGCGGTCTAGTGCCTTCTCTGGAAGCAAAGAAGGCCTTTGACCGTGTAAAACTGTCATATTTATTTTGCATATTACATACATTTGGTCTAACTGAAAAATGTATCAATTGGATAAAATTACTTTATAATAATCCTCTTTCTGCAGTGCTTACAAATGGCTTGCGATCCCTCAATTTTCACGTTCGGAGAGGTACAAGGCAAGGCTGCCCTCTGTCGTCTCTGCTATTTGCACTGGCTATAGAGGCGCATGGCCTAACTATTGCAGACAGACAACATAAGATCTCCCTCTAGCGGATGACGTCTTGGTCACTTTGACTAAGCCCGAGGTATCTATTCCTGCTCTTACGGAGACCATTAATATGTTGAGTACCTTTTCAGGCTACAAAATACATTTCAGCAAATCAGAAGTGATGCCTATTGACCAGAAACCTCAAACTTCATCTCCTTTCCCTTTCAAGTGGTCCCCAGAGGGCTTTGTCTACTTAGGAATACATATAACTCCCACTTTTTACCAAATGTATAAAACAAATTTTACACCTCTATTTGAATGCATTAGAATGGATTTAGAGAGGTGGAATAACCTCCCAATCTCCTGGTTAGGCCGTGTTGCTCTTTTAAAAATGAACATCCTTCCTAGGCTACTCTATCCAATACAAATGGTTCCAGTTATGCTCCCACATAAAGCCATCAAGCACCTGAATAGCTGGTTTAGCTCCTTTATATGGGCTAAGAAGAAGCCACGCATCTAAATAGCTACGCTATGTCTATTGTCATTAGAGGGAGGTCTTGACCTCCCGGATATTAGAAAACATCAGCTTAGTGCTCATTTGCGTATTATATCTGACTGGGTGCACAATAAACCTGCATCTCTTTGGTTTGATATAGAAAGCTCAATGTCCAAATACCCCTTAAATAAACTTTCATTTCTTAAGAATGTAGGATCCTTGAAGTCTGTTTGTGCTAATCCAATTACAGTTTGCACCATCAATGCATGGCAAGCTGTCAGAAAATTAGAGGGCAGGTCTCGGGTAACATCTGTGCAGCAAAAATGCCCTAAGAGCAGCCAATTCATGTTGCATGTAGATATAAGGTGCCCTGAGAGCAGTATTATGAGTAGGGATGCCGCAAAAATGCCCTTAGAGCAGCACATTTATTTTACATGTATATACTATAAGGTGCTCTAAGAGCAGTATTAGAAAGTGTGCAGCAAAAATGCCATTAGAGCAGCCAATTCATGTTACATGTAAATACTATAAGGTGCTCTAAGAGCAGTATTAGAAAGTGTGCAGCAAAAATGCCCTACGGTAAGAGCAGCCAATGCATGTTGCATGTAGATACTATAAGGTGCTCTAAGAGCAGTATCAGAAAGTGTGGAGCAAAAATGCCATTAGAGCAGCCAATTCATGTTGCATGTAGGTGCTCTATGAGCAGTATTATGAGTAGGGATGCAGCAAAAATGACCTAAGAGCAGCCAATTCATGTAACATGTAGATACTTTAAGGTGCCCTGAGAGCAGTATTATGAGTAGGGATGAAAACAAGATGACCGTGAACATGTTGAAAATGTTCATGAAAAACGATGAGCGCGGACCTGTTGAAAATTTCCACGACAAAACGATGACTGCGGACCTGTTGAAAATGTCCATGACATAACGATGACCACAGACCTGTCGAATTTTTTTTTTTTTTTTTTAATTGTAAAATACGCAACATCCAGCCCTTACGAAAAAAATTGAATAATACACAACATCCCCCCCTTACGAAAAAGTTGAAATTTTTTTGTAGTTAAAACATTGAAAAATACGCAACACCCCCTCCTTTCGAAAAAGTTGAAAATGTTTGTAGTTAAAAAAATGAAAAATATGCAACACCCTTCCTACGAAAAAAATTAAAAATACGCAAAAAGTCGAAATTTATTTGGAATTAAAAAAAGTTAAAAGACGCAATAAAAAAATTGATAAAGACGCAACCCACACCCTTACGAAAAAGATTTAAATATGCAACACCCCCCACTTACGAAGAAGTTGAAATGTGTTTGTGGTTAATACATTGAAAAAGACGCAACATCCCCCTTAAGAAAAAATTAAAAAATACGCACCCCCCCCCCTTTACAAAAATGTTGAAATTTTGTTGTAGTTAAAAAATTGAAATAGACGCAACATCCCCCCTAACGAAAAAGTTGAAATTGTTTTGTAGTTAAAAAATTTAAAAAGACGCAACACCCCCCTCACAAAAAAATCAAAAAATACGCAACATCCCCCCTTACGAAAAAGTAGATTTTTTTTGTTGTTAAAAAATTTAAAGACGCAACACCCCTCCCTCATGAAAGAAATGAAAAATACGCAACACCCCCCCTTACAAAAAAGTTGAAATTTTTTTGAAGTAAAAGATTGAAAAAGTTTAAATAATGTTGTCTGAAAAAATGTGTTGTAAAAGCGGTTGTTAGTTAAGATTATAAAACATGCAACTGAGTACAGGGAGAAAATAAAGGATCTAAAGACGTTTTTTCATATTTCATTAATAATATTTTGGGAACATAAATCGCAGTGTCATCAAGTTTGGGTTATTCACTATTCTATTTTTAGGAAATACAGTGTATAGGCTACTTTTCATATCAATATGCTCATTTGCATGTATCGTCATGGCAACCAAACAAGGTAAATAGACTGTACTTGAAAATGCCTCTCCATCTCCTTCTTGTACCAAAATACCCCTGCGAGGGGCGCTGATATTGCACTGGTGACTTTGCTTGGCGCCAAGTCATGCTCAGCAAGGATCTGGCTGATGGAGCTGCTGAATTGACGCCGGCCTCCTCCACTATAAAGCTCGCATTTAACGACAAAAATCCCTCAGATTGGTATACAGTCCACAACAGACTGGGTGAAGCAGACCCTCACTTATGGAGAGCTCAATGACTCTTGTGTTAGTTTTTTGTTGTGACCCCTCGCTGTTCCTCCTTTGTGCTATTCCGGTAAAGAAGGTATAGAGCTGTCAATCATCAGTTCTTTTTCACATCAATTAACTATTAAAAATAAACTTCTAAGAAAAGTGAACACTTGGAAATGAATCAAAATGATAAGAACTAACTATTATCCATATTCCAGAAAAATGTCTTAGATGTGTACATACTTTACCAGTCAACAGGAAAAGCTCTAAACTTTTCTCCTACACGTGCTGTACATGTGTAAACTGATGTGTAACTACCTATTTACTTTATTGGATGTCAAAAAACTCAAGCAAGTCTTAACAGATTTTATGCTGCACAGAAATTAACCTACTGCAGTATCTTTTGGGGATCTTTGAGAAAATAAGCTATCTATATAAAGGAAGGTAAAGTTTCATTATTTTCAAATTCCTACAGGTAAATTCAGGTTAACACTCTGTTATTGGGGGACATGCTTCTCACACACATAGGCCTGAATTATACACATGCACAAACAAACATGGGGTCATGCATTAATGGAGATATGTCAGAGTCCAACCCAGAGTGGGGCTGCTAACCAGGGAGTCCGCCAGAGCTGTTTGGGGTTCGGCACTTTGCTCAAGAGCACCTCGGCAGTACTCAGGCACTGATCTGGCACCTCTCCAGCTAGCAGACCAACAACCATACTTTGGTCTGACCGGGACTTGAACTGGCAACCTGTCCGGTTCCCAACCCAAGTCCCTACAGACTGAGTACATGATGTTTGACATAGTTTTTTTGACCATAAATAAAAGCAACTTTGATAGATAGAAAGACCCAAGAAACCTGTGCAGCTTGTGACCAAATTCAGCACTGCCCTGTCCTCATCAGTATCTGTTTTTGTACAGCAGACAGACTGGAAGCATTTCTACACCTCTGAAGAGCAGCCCACACCGCTGTGTCATTCAGACACTTCTTACTCATGTCCCTCACAGATGTCAGTGTGTGTGGGTGGTGACAGGGGAGACAAAGTGTATGTGTACTGATTGTGTAAACACTCAAACACTGTTGACAGGTCAAAGGGTGATGAGTCACATGGGGGTTATGTCCATCAGGTTACACATCCTCTTTTGGAGGTATCAAATGAAAAAGTATCATAAAAGTGTTTGTAGACGAGAAAACTAAGTTTGTGTTATGGTCCTGCTGATTCACATGGCTGGATTCATAATGATAACAAATACATTATCTTAGAAACAGGATTAGCAGGTCATACATTTTATTATGATTATAAGAACATAGTGTATTTGATGACCTGCTGTCCAACAACAACAAATCAAACGTTTTTATTCCTTTTTAGGGCAATTGTGTATTTTTTGTTTAGGCTAAAGACCAACAACTTCCAATTCAATTCAATTGTTTTAATAACTAATCTGCAAATATAATTTTATTTCATTGTTTTGGATCAAACACTCTGTTGTTGTTCTTGTCTTGATGTTTAATGTCAAGTACATCTTCATGTTTTTCTCTTTTGTGAACATGTTGAAAATCTGGACCATAATGCCTTTTTTGGTAAGCCGTTACCAAAATATGTCAACTTAATTTTAATAAAGTAAAAGTAACAAATGATCCCATTAAAGAACCTTAACCTTTCAAAAGATAGACTAAAAGCCTCAGAGCTCCCCAAAACATGTCCTTGAAGTTCCTCATTATAAATCTACTCTGATCCTGTATTTGATCATGACTATGAACCCCTCTATTTCAATCCTGCTCAGAACAGACTGTTTCTGTGTCTGTAGCTTTAAATGCAAATGAGCTGTGTCTGACCACGCCCCTCTGGAAAGGGATGGGTGGCTTCTGCTTTCTTGCACCATGCCCTATTGTTTACGGCGAGAAGGCAGAACAAACACCAAGCTGTGGGGGTGTCACATACCTGGGGGAGGGGTTACTGCCCTTTGTGATGTCATGAAGGGAAAATCTCCAAACGGCCTGTTTGAACACACTTTCACAAGTGGAGCAGGCTAAAGATGGAGAGGATTGACTTTTCTCATAATTGAGGGGTTTGTTAATGTAAGATGACACCTTTGATCAAGATTGTTAATTTCCAAGTGCATATGTCTTCACTTGGCTGTGGGGTCGGTGACCTTGCCCATGAAGAGGATGCTTCCGGTGGAGTTTTCCAGGATGAAAACCAAGAATGGTCTATTGATAGTGATGGATGGAGGCAAACTGTAGTATATAAACTCCATGATGCTGACAGCTGCTGCCTTTGTTCCCATCTCAGTGACACTGAGCACAGCCTTGTGGGACGCCTGTGAAGAAGAAAGAAGGAAGACTCATTGGAGTCATGTTATATGAACAAACCTTACGGCCAACTTCCACCAGATGCGTGTTCGGTCCGTCTCCGCTCCGTTCCGGCAGCGGAGCTGATAGGTTTCACTTTATTCAATGTGTGTGCTTCCACTGGGTCCGCTGCGCTGCGTCTCAGCTCCGGCAACCTGGAGCAGATACGCAAGACTTCTATTTTTGCCGGATGCCGGAGCACGACGCATCAATTCAGCACAGAAAAGAACAAGCGGGACGGGAAGTCAGACACCGATACAACATTAAAACATCCGGTTTATTTTCAGAATAAAACACTACGTTTCGACGGTTCAGAAAAACGACTGTATGTGTGTTTGTTTATGTGTATTTAAGGTTTATATAAAGTTTAATACCATGTACATCGTATTATCTCGCGCTGTCGCGAGTTAATCTTTAAAATACCGCGGGAATTCCTTTGTCTCTGCCCCCCCAGCTGTCCGAATGTGCTCTCCGTGCTGCGGACAGAGAAAGCAGCCGGTGGGTGTTGACGGACGAGGCTGCACGGAGGCGTCACGCACCGGAGCAGACACGCAATGCACACGGATCTGGTGGAAGTTTGGGATAAGAGATCTTTCACAGACAAGGTACATTTCAGCATTGTCAGAATCCTGTGGAAATATATATATCAAGTATATACAGTATATATCAAGTATGATATGAATGAATGAATGTTTTTATTTTGGTCCGTCATCAAAAAAGAATAACACGAGTTAAACATATTTGTGTAAATGGTCAACTTGCAGAAACAAAACACTTTACATGCTTACACTCGTCCATTTTACACAGTCAAATTATCAATGACCAAAAAAGGAATATATATAAAAGGATATACTGTATATCATATATGTCAAGTCTGCAATATTCCTGAACTACTACTTATATTGATGAGTAGGGATATCCCTATGTTGTTCATTTGAACATAATTTGCGAAGAAACTGTCTCCTACCTTTGAGATTTTAAGCTTGTACTCTTCAGATATGCCAGAGAAATCAGCCTTGTCCTCAAAAGCATTGGTTATGCCCATTTCTTTCAGTGTGTTCTCCAGGGCAGCGTCGGCAGAGATGGAACATTTTGGAAGGGACAGATCTATATATCTGAGAAACAAAGGACACTGATTGCAAGAACGTCAGCACACGCAATACTAGTAAAGATAAAGAGCTGCTGATAGAAACGATCACGTTTCAGACGTAGGCTTTTATCAGCGTTCAAAGACATTGTGTGGGTGTTACACATTTATAAACAGTTGTTGCCAGGTGCTAAACTTGTAGATAAATAATCAAGCAAAATCGGTACAAAATAAATACTATCAAAGTCAAAATGAAATGAAATAAAATACAGAGAATTCTCAAAACATCAAATAACAAACACATTTACACAAAATAAGTTTGAATTGGTGGGAAAAATCCCCAGCAAAAGATATGTATCCAAAATATGTGGGTCAGTGGTAGAGTCGGTCGTCTTTCAACCGGAAGGTTGGGGATTCAATCCCCAGCTCCTGCAGGTACATGTCCGATGTGTCCTTGGGCAAGATACTTACCCCAAATTGGAGAATGGATTAGTTAATACTGATGGAAACTTTACAAGGCAACCTATGGCATCAATGCGTGAATGGGTAGGGGTTACCTGCGGCCTAAAAGCGCTTTGAGTAGTCAGAAGACAAGAAAAGCACTATACAAGTCCTACCATTACCAATAGTTCATCTTCGATCAGAGTATTGTCCATCACAAAACTTATGAGAAGCATGAAAATAAAAGCTCCTGGTTTAAGTCCCTAGGATACTCTGTCTCTAGATAATGAATCCAGTATAGGCCTCTCTCTGTCACCTCTCCGCAGTAGTGGCCCTAACTGACTCATCCCTGTGAATCTTCACGTACAAGCCCTGTGACAGGCAACATTAAAATGACTGGCAACAGGTGACGTCTTATTATGGTTCCTGATGGTACTTTTGTGTTTCGAGAGTCCCACTCTAATGACAACGCCATGTCCAAACCAACAGAATGTACCAATGAATTTTAGCTTGTCTAATTTAGTTAGATTGCTCTTATGAAGATATCTGTTCCAGTCAACCTTTACTCAATCACTTCAGACCTGTTTATTTCATCATATCAAACATAACTGGACCTTGTTCATCCTCTTTGACAAACTTAATCTACGACTAACAAATAAATTCAATTCTACCTACCTTATATGGAGTGAGTCTTGCAAGTGTTTGATGTAGTCCTTGTTGATGTGGCCCTCCACTTCTTTCATCTTGTCTTCATCAGGCAGGATGATCATCATGGAGGCGTTGCCCTTGTACGGCAGCATGACAACAGTGGTGTGGTTTACTTGATCCCAGTAAGCCTTGTAGTAGCCGGTTCTTGTCATCATGTCCACTTTAACTTTGGTGGTTTTGTCCACGTGGAAGTCCTCCTCATGTGTCATATCACTGTCGAAAGGTTTCTCCCACATTCCTGTACAACCACAAATATCTTATTTATTAACAAGGATGTCTGACTAAAAATCATTATACTTTGTTAAGATCATCAAAATGTTTTTTTTTTTTTCTTTACATGTAAATGGTGTGTCTCTTAGTCCATCTTGGCTTACAAAATAAATCACAAATTCAAACTTGCTTCTTACCCTTAAAGTAGACGTAGTTAATCAGCACCAGGGCCATATCAGGATCCAGGTCCTTCACCATATCTTTGATCTTGTCCTGGGTTTTATTTGCAATGAATCTGTTGATCTCAGCTTCAGCCTCAGAGGGATTGTTGTGGTTGACATTGAAGATCTCACCTTGGTAGAACTGCTTAACATTGTTCAGGAACTTCTCCAGAGGATTGAAGCCAGAACGCACTGCAGCAGCATTTCCAACATCCAGCTGAAAATTCTCCTGGCTGCGTCCATGGATGTCAAAGAGATGCTTGTACGCTTCATTGACCTGGGTTTGGTTGAAGGCACTGTAGCCCAGGCTGGAGAATAGTTGGCTGTGGGTTTCCCCTCGAGCCCCTGCAGAGACCATTGACAGGGCGGTGGAGATGCCCAACGGCGAATAGAAGATGTTCTTTCCAGGAGCGGCTTTGGCGTTCAGACTTTTGTAGAGGGCAAACGCAAAGTCAGCATTGGGAGAGGACAGCTTGTTGCAGGAAATAGCTCCAGTATGGCTGTGTTCAGAGCCGTGGCTCTGGTGGTCTGCCCAGGCTGCAGCCAGCAGAAGTGCTGCAAGTGCACAACTACTGATGATTCCACACATCTTCACAGCCTGTCAACATGACAGGAAAAAAGGGAGAAAGTTCTTAGTAGATCGTCCATTCTATTTCACTCTATAGTATTTGGTGACCAACCCCATGAATGAGTTATTCAATGAGTGAGGCAAACAAAATGTGACATGAAGTAATGTGGAAACACTGTACATATAATAACATTTATAATAAAACAGGTTAAGTCAGCGGTAGTTTAAAGCTTGACACATTTAACCAGGACGTTCTTAGATCTTTACACTTCCACTGTCACAAATTTTGTCACCATATTCTCAAGGGTTAACTTTAAAAGACTAATGAAATACAAATACATCTCACTTCTTAAATTCAAGTTCTCAAAGCATTCATTCATTGGAGGTCCATTCTTACCAATGAATGTCCTCTGCAGTGCCGCTTAGCAGAAACTTTGATATTATATTCAGTCGATCTTAGAGTCTCAGCCGACAGATCTGTTAAAAATTAACCAGGAGCAGCCTCCTCTTTCCTGTAACTGGGAATTCAACAACATCATGCACCAAAAAACAACATGAGATAAGTACTTGTATTGAACAGGTGGATCTTTGGTCTAAAGGTTATATACACCAGGATGACAGTATTGTCACATAACTACAAATAAAAATTGGGGGCTTTTGATGGAAATATGAAGCAACTCATTTGGATTCATGTTTGCTTTCAATCCCTCTCAGAAAAAGAACAGTTCACATTCTGAGAGTAAAAGACCCAAACTTGTATCTTAAATCATACAGCAGGTACTCAATAATATAAACGTCGCACAAAAAGTAAGGAAATTTGTTTTTGGTAAATTATTTCTGTGTTGTAACAATGCTTATTAGCAATAAATCTTATACCATTGGAAAGCCTGTTTATTTCCCCTTTAAATGGTGCCACATTTGTAAGGAACATGCATTCGTGGGATGAGCAGCAGAGCTGAGTATATGGGTTGCGCCCATGAAAAAGTTGCCAAATCTTCTCTGCCAATGACAAACAGCTTATTCTGCTGTTGACTCTTGTTTGGTGTCGTTTAATGGATTGGATGATTGAAGTCTGAAGAAACAAGACATATTTAACAATTTATTCATTTAACAAACAGGAGCCTCAGTAGCGTGTGGAAGAACCATACACAGCCACAACAACCTGGCACCTCCTCCTCATGCTGGTCACTGCTGTGGGATTGCATCCCATTCTTAAACCAGCATTTGTCGCAAGTCAGCCAATGTGGTTGTGTTGGTCACTCTGGCATGAACAGCACGTCCAAGCAGATCCCACAAGGGTTCATTTGGGTTGAGGTGAGGACTGCAGGCAGGCCATTCCATCCTCTCCACTCCCAAATTCTGAAAGTAGTCTCTGATAAACCCTAATCTGTGGGTGCGAGCGTTGTCATCTTGGAAGATGGTGTTCAGTCCCAGACTGTGGAGATATGGGATTGCCACTGGTTGCAGAATCTCATCTCGATATCGTTCTGCATTGAGATTGCTTCCAATGATGACAAGCCTCATTTTTCCAGTGAGGGAGATGCTGCTCCCACACCATCACACTGCCTCCACCAAAAGCTGTTACCCTATCGGTGCAGCAATCAGCATAGTGCTCTACTTGTCTACTCCACACTTTGACCCTACAATCCAACTGCTGTAGGCAGAATCTGGACTTACCGCTGAACATATTGTTCCTCCACATATTCAGGTTCCAGTGCACATGTGCCGACACCAGCTGCTTATCCCACAATTGCATGTTCCTTACAAATGTGGCACCATTTAAAAGGGAAATAAACGGGCTTTCCAACGATATAAGATTTATTGCCAAGAATTACTGTTACAACAAAGAAATAATCTACCAAACACAAATGTCCTTACTTTTTGTGCGATGTTTATATCAGCATGGCAAAACATAGCTAACACTGACCAAGAGAGATGAGATTATTAACTAATTATTACCTAACATTAAAAATGTTAGTTAATATGCTGCAGCATGGCAGCTTCCGCCAATGAGCCATTGAGCCCCCCTCTGTAACAGATGGGTGACGTCACTCAGGCTTCGTCCATTAACATTTATAGTCTATAGTCTCAACCCTCTGTTTCTCCTCCCCTGTGCGTCCTGAGTGCATGGCTGTGTGTGATTGCATGTGGGTGTGGTTTTCTGTGCAGGCAACGTCCCTCTCATCACTTACAATTTTTTAGGTCTTTCCACCACTCGTCGCCTCAGTATCCCGTACTTCACACATATTATTTACAATCAAATAAAGCTTGGGATAAAACCTTATATCTTTGTTGCCGTCTTAAATGTTCTGGTCTCCTTTCTTTTTGAGCCTCATCTAATTATTCTGGAAAGTGGTCGTAACATTGCCCTATGAAAAAAAAAGACTGACTGCTGGTCTAGGCTATCCTTAACTGTGGGGGAGAGACACTTGAATAGCATAACGACCACTGCTATTACATTATGCCGTTTGTTCTTTGACATTTGCAGCATTTGGAGAATGAACCCTTGAAGGATGTTGAAGAGCGTTGTATCATATTTAGTTTTAAGATTTATATACATCATTTTCTATTGTGTATATTGATTTTCATTGTTCTTCATATTTATATTTTACAATTACAAGGTTTTCATTTTGAAAATAATACTAATATGGTGAACTGAGGGGCCCCAACAGACTCTAGAACGGCCACTGAGAACCACTCAACAGTTTTCTGAAATGTTTTTATTAATTGATTAGCAAATATCATTTCAATTAAATGCTTGGAGCTGTCAGCCGTTTTGTTGCTCTTGTCTATGTTAGATGTCAAGTGCTTTCTAATATTTTCCTCTTTCTCTTTGTGAACATGTTTCAAATCGGTGGTATGACTTCAACAGATTCTTTGCTAATTCCATGTCAGAAAACAGTGAAAAATGCTTATCACATGTTCCTAAAGGTCAATGTCTCGTTTCATTAGCTCATTAGTCCGTAACTTAAGATCTTCCTGATGACTCCTTTTGACATGATTTTCATTTTCTTTGTGTGCATCTTCACTTGGCTGTGGGGTCAGTGATCTTGCCCATGAAGAGGATGCTCCTGCTGGAGTTCTCCAGGATGAAAACCAGGAAGGGTCTGTTAATTGTGATGGATGGATGCGTCGACAAAGGAATAAACTCAGTGAAGGTGACAGCTGCTGCCTCTGTTCCCAGCTCGGTGACACTGAGCACAGTCTTGTGGGACGCCTGTGGGAAGACAGAAGGAATCGTAGGATAGTAAATAAATACATTTTCTTTTCTTCTTTTCAGAAAATAATATTTTCATAATCTCAGGATCTTTTGGAGATCTATATCACTAGAGTGCAATTATTCCTGAACTAATGTTTATGTCATTAAGTAGGAATATCCACATGCGTTTTTTACAAACTTAAATGAAGAATGTGCGACCTTTTGATCCAGTAGTAGTCTTTAATGTAAATACTGTAAAAAGATCTACCTCATGTTCACTTCAGCATCTTTTTTGCACTACTCACCTCTGCACTATTTTCTTATTTAGTCTTGTACATATTAGTCTTTAATTATTTGTTTATTTTTTTTAGCTTATTGTTGATATTTAATGTTTTACCTTTGTACAAAGAGAGCACAGTCTACCGAAGTTAAATTCCTTGTGTGTTAAACATACCTGGCCAATAAATCTGATTCTGATTTTGATTCTGATTCTGAGTAGATGTCGCCCTTGATCACCAGCAAGAAACCAAAACAAACTGCTGGTTGGCGACACTTCCGCTCTCCTCCAGCGGCACTTCTCCAACCCCTCTCCACTTGCGTTCGCATGGAGGACTTATCAATTAGAACGCACAATAATTAAGCACCATTAAGCGCAAGTGTCAGACAGAATTGTCCTTTGCTCCAGCTCCAATTGCCCCGTGGCCTGCATTGTTGTGTTAGTAGGCTAATGTTAGCACACTTTGGATAGCTCATAGCTTCATATTGCACATAAATTGAAACGGAATGACTCCTCTAAAGACACTTACGTCACATCCAAATAATCAGTGAGTAGGTTATGTTGAATTTGAATTTATTAAGTAGGATAGCCCCTTGAGATGTATCATTTCATTTTCAAGGGGGTCCTAACACAAGACAACGTAATACACAACAAGCATACAAAACAACATTACTAACAGACATACATACAATAACACCAATACATATAGCTCTCTCTCAGCCTCCCCCACCCCAACCCCAGCTCTCAGCTGTTGAACAAGACCAGGTTAAGAAATAGAGTACAACATATTTAAGGAGCAACAATAGAGCGCTTTGTCATTGAATTATTAGTAGAAGTAGTACAGGCAAAAACAAAAATAAATAAAATAAAATAAAGAAAGAAATAAGTAATCAAAAACAAGAACAGGTTGTTTTAAGGAAAGAAAATAAATGTGAACTAAAGCAGTGGAAGGAGGTGAGGGGTTTCAGAGAGGGGGGAAGATTATTCCAGTCTGAGGGAGCTTCATATTTAAATGACCTGCGACCAATTTCTTTACGGATTCTTGGGACAGTGAAAAAAGGATGGTTACGTGTCTAAGTGAATATGAAGATGAATATGGAACCATGAACTGTACGAGAAATGACGGAACATTTGAATAAACACATTTAAAAATAAACTGCACCCACTGATAGTGCCTCCTCAACTTAGGTTAAAGATTCATACATAAAGCAACGGTGAGTTCTATATGGACACCTTAAAACAAATCTACACAAACATTTAAAGTTAAGTGGCACAATAGTAAGACAGACACACTTGGAGACAAGATTAGAAGCAACATGTGTTGCCACGCCACCTCCTCTGGAGCCCCTGTCAGCTCTTAAAAGAACAAAATTGTCCATTTTTAATTTCATCATCAGAAATCTTATTATGTAGCCACGTTTCTGAGACAGTGATAATGTTAGGTTTGTGAAGAGTAACCCAAATTCTGAGGAGATTAATTTTTTGAGACAAGGCTCCTGATATTGAGATAGATAACTTTTAAACCCTTTGCAGAGTCAAATTGTACCCATATTTTCTAGAGTGCAGATAGCAAGTCAAAGCTGAGATGGGAGAGAGAGAGGGAGAAGAGAGGAGAGCAAGAGCAAAAGAAACAGACAGACAGACAGACAGACAGACAGACAGACAGACAGACAGACAGACAGACAGACAGACAGACAGACAGACAGACAGACAGACAGACAGACAGACAGACAGACAGACAGACAAAAACAAAGACAAACATAAAGTTAAACAAGTGACAGGTTTACCAAGATAGGGAAATAGCCCCAGGCTCAGCCTGCTGAGTAGCCAGATAATAGTAGCAAAGAATGCCGTCCCAGATTGTTTGTAGTGAGACCATGGCCTGCTCCATTGTGAGGTGCGAATAGTTCTCAACACAAGAAAAACACTCAACAGAGGGAATCAGGCAGCAGAAAAATAATCTATGTTTCTAAAAAATAAGAATAGATGTAGATCAGCTGAATGATATTGCTGTTGAAGGCCCAAATTAGAAAGGCATACTGAGACCTGTTGCAGACATTCAGGCTACTGCGTCCATCTTGTTTTTTTGGGGGGTTTTTTAGAATGTGTTATTCTTCTTTTCTCTAGTCCTTGACTAAAACAGTTCTTTACACAAGGCCGTCCAGTCCATGTAAACATGATGCAAACACGGCTCCGACAACAGTACTGCTGGCGGGACTCGTGCTTCTCACTCATTATAGACAGTCATGACTCAGAGGTATTTACAGAGGATATACTTTATTTCTGCTGTATTTATTTGTAAAATATCACACGTTCTTCCTTTGAAGCAACAATATGAAGTCATTTGGTCTGGTGTGCTTTGGCAACTAACAAAGGTCTCTGAGTGCAACTGTCATATGACACAAATAGTTTTGTTACTCCTACATCTCTTAAACTGGCATTTATTTACAAGCAGATAGCGCAAAGCCGGCAAATACATTTTGAGAACAACCATGTCGACTGACAAGGTTGTGTATGTAATGTATATTCATATCAATGGGCTGAGGCTAAATGGTTACATTAAGGCCCTGACACACCAAGCAGACGGCAAAGAACTAGTGGCGACGAAGGCTGCCTGTGGCGTCGCCTCACGCAGCCTTTTATCTTGGCCAAAAAGTTGCAATAGAACAAACTGCAAAGATAGCAAAAGATAACAACGGACTACCGCCACCTGCTAGCATGGAGAGTTATTTCCTCTCACGCATGTGCAGAACGTACTTGGTGGTTGGCCGTCGTTATGATACGAGAAGATCATTTTCACACCGCTGTCGCGCACCACTCGTAATATAGGTAGCCTACTAATCAAGAATAATGTCTGATAAAAAGTTGAAAAAAGCACTGGCGTTGCCAGTACTTGGTCTTTTAGTGTAAATAGAAAAAAGAGGCGGAGACAACAAATAAGGAGAAACCATACTAATGGGTCAAAGCGTGGATACTACAGCGGCATGCTCAAGGGGCTTTCCCAAACCTGTGTCGAGAGCTGTAGATAAATGAAGCCTCTGAACAGCCAATCAGAGAGATTCCTCTCAACTGCCGCTGTTGTCGATTAAACATGTCGAATCAGCCAAAAAAAGGCTGGCTCCCCGCAAAATAGCTTATCTGTCACCATTCTCTTCCTCTTAGCCTCAGCCATTGTTTCAAATTCTGCAGAAACAGGTTAACTGGCTTCTTTTTTATAAACAATGGTTTGTGTTTTAACAGTTGCCGTAAAGCAGTTTACACTTGCGGGATGACCTCGGCCCGCTCCTGAATTTACATGCAGTGCAGTAAACAGGTGATCGGGCCGTGCCGTGGACATAGAAGAGACACTATTCTGAAAGTTGAAAGTTATTGTGCTATAAAATAAACCTTTGAAACTACTATTTAAAGGTTGAAAGGTTACATGTTGGTCGAGAACAACCCGTCTCTTACCTTTGAGATTTTGAGCCTGTATTCTTCAGATATGCCTGAGAAATCAGCGCTGTCCTCAAAAGCGTTGATTATCCCCATTTCATTCAGGGTTCTCTCCAGGGCAGCATCAGTAGAAATGGAAAATTTAGGCAGTGACAGACTTATAAAACTGGAAAACAAAGGACATCACCTATGTCAGAAACAACGAAATGGAAAGATGAATTCAGCTTGTCTTATTTAGTTACATTGCACTTCTCATGAAAACATCGCATCCAGTCTACATTTTCTCGATCAAAAGTTCATATCAGGGTAAAGTCCTTAACTTTAGTTATGAACAGTATTTTCAACTAGCCTATATAAAATTAACGTGGCTACTAAAAGTTTTGACATTACAGTAGTAAAATGTTTCGGAGAGTATTTTTGAGTAGGAACATCTTCAAAGAGACACAGAAAGCGGTTCATCATTGCAGTTATTTCACTTTGTTGCGTGGATCATAAGCGGCTTAACTGGGACGGTAACGCTTCCAACATCTCTGAGTTAGACAATCTGGCAGTTTGACATGAGGAATATGACGCATCATCAAATCATCCTCATCATCAGATGTGTGATGGATTAGTGAGAATCAACACAATAGCAACAACGTCAGGCTTTGGAGGAAGCGCAGATGGAACTTGGAGCAGATTTGGACCCAGTGTAATATGGCTGTAGTATGTTTATGTGACACAATCAGGGGTGGCAATTACATAGACTGCGTGGCTTAGACAGTCAAAGACTTATGGACCGGACAATTTGGCAGAAAGCCCAGATCCAGGAATAGGGAGTGAAGCCAAAATTGTATCACCAACTTGAAAGTGTAGCGGTCATAATTACGTATCATCACACTTTAGTAAGGGAGTTGGCATCGTGCAAACGCTCATTGACAAGCTTCAGCACGTTTTCTTCATGAAAGGACACAGTTGAGAGGAATTTATCTTGCAGGGATTTAAGTACACTGTGAAGTGTGTGACTGAAAACAAGATCCTAAGTATTCTTGAACAGCTTCATGGGCTGCAAACAACACAAACGGAATTCCTTCAGCCAAACTATTATCTGTGTAGATGCAATACTTATGGAGCATAGACATTAAAGACTGATGTTTCAAAACAGTTAAAAGGTGGAGAAAGATATCCTTTTTGAAAAACGTAATCTTAATCCAACCAATGAATAAGATTCCACCTACTCCTCGTCGAGTGAGTCTTGCAAGTGTCTGATGTAGTCCTTGTTGATGTGGCCCTCCACCTCCTTCATCTTGTCTTCATCAGGCAGGATGATCATCATGGAGGCATTGCCCTTGTACGGCAGCATGACAACAGTGGTGTGGTTTACTTGATCCCGGTAAGTCTTGTAGAAGCTGGTTCTTGACATCATGTCCACCTTAACTTTGGTGGTTTTGTCCACGTGGAAGTCCCCCTCATATGTCATATCACTGTGGAAAGGTTTCTCCCACATTCCTGTACAACCACAAATATCTTATTTATTAACAAGGATGTCTGACTAAAAATCATTATACTTGGTTAAGATCATCAAAATGTTATTTTTTTTTATTTACATGTAAATGGTGTGTCTCTAAGTCCATCTTGGCTTACAAAAAAAATCACAAATTCAAACTTGCTTCTTACCCTTAAAGTAGACGTAGTTAATCAGCACCAGGGCCATATCAGGATCCAGGTCCTTCACCATATCTTTGATCTTGTCCTGGGTTTTATTTGCAATGAATCTGTTGATCTCAGCTTCAGCCTCAGAGGGATTGTTGTGGTTGACATTGAAGATCTCACCTTGGTAGAACTGCTTAACATCGTTCAGGAACTTCTCCAGAGGATTGAAGCCAGAACGCACTGCAGCAGCATTTCCAACATCCAGCTGAAGATTCTCCTGGCTGCGTCCATGGATGTCAAAGAGATGCTTGTACGCTTCATTGACCTGGGTTTGGTTGAAGGCACTGTAGCCCAGGCTGGAGAATAGTTGGCTGTGGGTTTCCCCTCGAGCCCCTGCAGAGACCATTGACAGGGCGGTGGAGATGCCCAACGGCGAGTAGAAGAAGTTCTTTCCAGGAACGGCTTTGGCGTTCAGACTTTTGTAGAGGGCAAACGCAAAGTCAGCATTGGGAGAGGACAGCTTGTTGCAGGAAATAGCTCCAGTATGGCTGTGTTCAGAGCCGTGGCTCTGGTGGTCTGCCCAGGCTGCAGACAGCAGAAGTGCTGCAAGTGCACAACTACTGATGATTCCACACATCTTCACAGCCTGTCAACATGACAGGAAAAAAGGGAGAAAGTTCTTAGTAGCTCGTCCATTCTATTTCACTATATAGTATTTGGTGACCAACCCCATGAATGAGTTATTCAATGACTGAGGCAAACAAAATGTGACATGAAGTAATTTGGAAACACTGTACATATAATAACATTTAGAATAAAACAGGTTAAGTCAGCGGTAGTTTAAAGCTTGACACATTTAACCAGGACGTTCTTAGATCTTTACACTTCCACTGTCACAAATTTTGTCACCATATTCTCAAGGGTTAACTTTAAAAGACTAATTAAATACAAATGCATCTCACTTCTTAAATTTAAGTTCTCAAAGCATTCATTCATTGGAGGTCCATTCTTACCAATGAATGTCCTCTGCAGTGCCGCTTAGCAGAAACTTTGATATTATATTCAGTCGATCTTAGAGTCTCAGCCGACAGATCTGTTAAAAATTAACCAGGAGCAGCCTCCTCTTTCCTGTAACTGGGAATTCAACAACATCATGCAACAAAAAACAACATGAGATAAGTACTTGTATTGAACAGGTGGATCTTTGGTCTAAAGGTTATATACACCAGGATGACAGTATTGTCACATAACTACAAATACAAATTGGGGGCTTTTGATAGAAATATGAAGTAACTCATTTGGATTCATGTTTGCTTTCAATCCCTCTCAGAAAAAGAACTGTTCACATTCTAAGAGTAAAAGATCCAAACTTGTATCTTAAATCATACAGCAGCTTAATAATTAATGTTATTTTTGGAAAATGCAGGTAACACTAGCACAGAGAGATGAGATTATTCACTTACAGTTAGCTAAAATTGAAAATGTCAGTGTCTTGTTAATAGTGTATTTGATCTCATGATCAAATACACTATGAATAAAAAATTACTTTTTTTTTTTATCAGGGCTTAAGCTGCTTGTCAATCAGGCAGGCAAGTGTGAGAAACAGGAGCTCTGCTCAGCGTCGCAACACGCTCTGTTAGTTAGCCAGGACGAGTTGCAAAAACAAACCAAAAACAAATACAGAGGAAATAGTATTTGGTTGACCCTCTAATGCTCACAAAGCCCATATTATTATTCATAATAAAAATCGATAAATAAAGAATTGGGTGCAATGGTGACCCTATTCACGCTCTGAACCGTGAATATGAATTACTATCACATATACTATTGGTCACTAATCGAGACCCAGGCAAACCCAAGACCAGAGTTCTCCAAGCACAAGACATTAAGGGATCGAAACCGATTCAAGACCAAGACCAAGGCAGGGCGAGACTAAGACAAGACCAAGACCATAAATATTAATAAAAAATCATCATCTTGTGTGCAGGTGGCGTGTCACTCACTTAGACTGTAAAACCTGGAAGGTAGCAGCTGTAATCAGGGGGGGAATCAAATTATAAATGAACTGAAGTTATTTGTTCTTTTAGAAAGGGGCGTTTTCCTTCTAATCACAGTGATGAAGAGGAAAAGAAGCAATACCAAATCAGTGGAAGTCTTGACTGGTCTTGTTTTAAACTATGGAGTCCGCCCAGTCTGAGACTGAGACAAGACCGAGTAAAAATGCTTACGATTTTGAGATGAGACCAAGACCTTCAAAAAGTGGTCTTGAGACCAAGACCAAACTCAAGTACTAAAACACAAGAGATTACTATTACTTGTTCTGCCCAAATGTTCTGTTTGATCTAAGTTGTGCCTCATTGTGTTAAAAACTGTTAAAAGTGTGTTCGTGTTTGATTGTTTTGTTTTTACTACTGTAACGTGACCTTGAGTGACATGAAAGGCGCCCATAAATAAAATGTATTATTATTATTATTAAAAGTAAATACAAAACATAATTTACAAAAAAACAGTTATGGGTTCAACCTCCACATAACTCGTGTTTTTATCCTATACAATGTAGAACGAATTTCCCTCTGGGATTAATAAAGTATTTCTGATTCTGATTCTGACACAATGTTTCCCCACTTCTAATAATGATCTCATTTGAGACATCGCAAAGGCCCTTACCCCTTTATGTCTCCCCACTGTCACTCAAATACAAAACACCTCCCCTCATCATGCACTTAACCCTTACGACCCAACTGTCTTCTTACTTAGCTTTCAAGCTTTAAATCCTGATGACTTGTCCTTCTGTTTATGTCTCAGCTATTATCGAATTTTAGTTTCCTACATGGACTCTTTGGAATGGTTTGCCTCTCAGGATGCTTTGTTATGCAGAACCTATATTTCCATTTTTTTTTACCAGGTGAACTGCATTGAGCATAAATAAGCTGTGAGCCCATGCCACTTAGTAAGTGATGTGGCATTAAAGTATCTGGTAAGGCTAAGAGTATAACAATGTTAAATAATGTCACCAAACAACAGCAAACCCTTTTTTTTAAGAATACTGGGCCTCTGCTGCAACAACATTATGTAGCTGTTGGTAGTCAGTTTATGATAGAAATAAAACTTCTTTCAGTAAATGATGTAGTCAATTGGTTGCAATAGTCAATATGCCGTGTCCTTGTGCAGTCATTGGGCATAAATGCATCATTCCACATGCTAAACCTTGGAGCTGGACCACATGATGACAAACAAAGGGAGTTAGATACAGTAATGTTAGCAGACTCAATTTGCACAGCGATTTTGGCGTGCATACCTAAAAGTAGACCAAAATATACGGAGGAACAAACACACAGTTTGGAATCAGTTCTGCTTGAACTGACTCTCACTGTGTAGAAAACTTGATTGACACGTGTATTGAGAGTCAGACATACACACTTGATGTAACAATACCAGAGAGTATCATTGGCTGCTGTCACTGCCCTGTTTGTAGATGTGATAACACAACGATCAATCTCTCACGATTTAACACATTTTTCCATTGATGTCATCCAGTAAGCTAAAACAATGATGTGCCTTTCTCATCTCCCCAATGCTCTTTCATGGACTTCCAGTCCATTAGTTAGGCAATGCACTTAATATAGCAAATTAAAATGAAAGTTAATGAAATGTGTCTGAAGATGCTTCAGGCAAAACATCCACTTTTTTTCTTTTCCAAGTGGTATATCATAACATACAAGCAGAGGGAGGCAATACATTTTTTTCTTTGTTTAAAACGCAGTGTTTGGAAACTATAAAGCCTACAAGCTAGAAAAACGTTATCACCACTCTAGCACTAGGTGGTGGTAGCTGCTGTCTTTAGTTACTTCTGGTGGTCTCACTGCACAGCAACCACTGGTGTGTGAATGTGTAGGTGTGACATGCGGTGTAAAAGCGCTTTGAGTAGTCAGAAGACTAGAAAAGCGCTATACAAGCTCAAGTCCATTTACTGACAGCAAACAACTGATAATGCAACCACGTAAATAATATAATCTGCTAATGTCGTAAATTAAAAGAATAAAGCTGACAGTAGTATTTTGCATCATCTGTCCCTTTTATCATACAATTTATCACCACCAATTTGAAGCTTTATGTAACCATAATGAATTCCAAATGTTGCTTAGTTTTACGTCACAGCTCTTGATAGGTTATATAATGCATTCAGCATATTTCTATGAAAGCCATACTTCCTATCAAATTCCCCTGTACTGCAGTTTAGCAGAAATGTCCCCTTTATAATTGATTAAAGAGACGTTGCTGACAGATCTATTAAAAATTAACAAGGGGCTGCCTCTTTTTCTGCACTGTGTTAAAGAGTCATGGCACGTCAGTCCATCTGATATGACAGGGGTAAAAAAAAAAAAAAAACTGATTTCATATCAGGGCAGTTTTGGTCTTAAAATCGGTGCTACAAATGTACGAATTCATGTGTGTAAGCTTAAAAAGATCCAAACGTAGTTACAGCCTTTAAAGGTTAATACAATCATTATGTAGTGATAAGTGCTGTGAGGGTTAGAAGGTTTGAAAATTCAAAGTACAGTCCATTTAAATACTACAAGAAAAATCAAAAGTAGGTCATAACTAGAACCATACATTTAACTTAATAGCACGATTAAAAACAAGTTTGTTACTTCCCTGAATGTGTTTTCATTAATTGGTGTTGGAAAATATACAGAACCTGTTAATGATTAGATTTTGAAATTAAAAAAAGACTGAAAGATACATGGGAGCGCCAATATAACGTTTATGTTGCGTGCCCCATTTACAGAGACTATAGTCCTCGTTGCAGCAGCTGTGTGTTCGAATCTGACCTCTGCTGCATGTCATCCCCCACATTGCCTCTCTTTTCAGCTGTGCTATCCATTAAAGGCAAAAATGCCCAAAAAAAAACTTTTGAAAAAAAAAAGAAAGATACATATCGGGCCAGTTGTTCATGACAAAGTCTTTATTTCAGTTTGTATTGAAGGATGTTGAAACAGCAAAAGCACGATAGGACACATGGGCTCAGTGTTTAAGCAGATGCCTCAGGTGAAACATCTACTATTTTTTTTATTCTATAACATTAAAAAAAAAGCTATCTGGATACAATATATAATAATGTATTTAGACATTGGTTCACATAGCCAGGTTTCGTTGAAGGTAATAAATGTTTCCTGCTGGAAGACTTCAGATTGAGTAACATTTCTGTTTCTTTATGATGGATCTGTTGTCTTGTTTACCAAACTATCCCACATGTTCTTAAACCACTGTGACATCTCTTCAGAGCTTATGTATCCTGACACTACAAAAAAAAAAAACCTACTCCAGTGTTAACATGTTGGACTCATTTTCTTGGATTCTTTACATGGCTGTGGGGTCGTTGATCTTGCCCATGAAGAGGATGCTCTTTGTCGAGTGCTCAAGGATGAAGACCAAGAAGGGTCTGTCGAGTGTCATGACTACAGGCATACTCATGGGCATGACCTCGATGGTGGTGCTGGCTGCTGCCTCTGTGCCCGTTTCATCCACGCTCAGCACAGCTTTGTGGGATACCTGTGGAGGAAGCAGTCATGCTAAGCCATTGAAGAATATCTGCAGTATCTTCCCTGCCCTGTATTAACTCTAAACTGTATTTGTGAATATGTTAATATTCCTCCATGATTAACAGCCATGAAATACATGTCATTTTTTTTTAAGTTTGCAATTCGAAGAGGCCCTTTTGATGATCTTACCTTTGAGACTTTAAGTCTGACTTCATCAGACATGCCAGAGAAATCGGCGGTGTCTGCAAAAGCGTTGGTTATGCCCATTTCTTTCAAGGTGCTATCCAGGGAAGCATCAGTAGAGATGGAAAATTTTGGCAAGAACAGATCCACAGAACTGAGAAACAAAGAACACAACTATCATCAGCATCACATAATTATGCAATTGACTGCATAAGACATTTTCATCACTTCAAAACCTTCTTAGTCACTATGTTTATTTAAGTTATTTTTATCTTATTCACGATTATTCTGTAGCCCAACTGATATCAAGCCATGTCTTACCAATCACCACACTAATACTCTATCTATACACAACCAATGACCACGAGAATTGGAATCCAAAAGTAGCCAAATGCCTCTCTTACACCCTGAAGAGCGAGTCATGCCAGTATTTGATGTAGTCCTTGTTGATGTAGCCCTCCACCTCCTTCATCTTGCCCTCATCAGGTAGGACGATCATCATGGAGGTGTTGCCCTTGTAGGGCAGCATGATGACTGTGGTGTCATTTTCGAAGTCCTGATAGAGCTCATAGCGACCCGTCCTCTTCATCATGTCCACTTGAACCTTGGTATTTTCATCCACCTGGAAGTCAGCCTTCTCGGTCAGGTTACCATCGAAGGGTTTCTCCCACTGCCCTGGTTGAAAACATTAAAGTGACTGCAAGTCAACTGGTAGCTTGTGGTTACTTGAATTAAAATATGCTCTATGTTAGTCATGCAGCAGACAGCTACTTTCATATTTAGTCTAATTTGTCAATCTCTCTATAAGTGTACTTATCCTACCTCTGAAGTAGACATAGTTGATCAGCACCATGGCCATAGCAGGGTCCAGGTCCTTCACCATGTCTTTGATTTTGTCCTGGGTTTTACTGGCAATGAATCTGTTGATCTCAGCTGCAGCCTCAGTGGGATTATTAAAGTCAACTTTAAGGATCTCACCAGAGTAGGACTGCTTGACATCATTCAGGAACTTCTCCATTGGATTGAAGCCAGAGCGCACTGCAGCAGCATTGCCAACATCCAGCTTCTGTTCGTCCTGGCTGTGGCCAAGCATGTGGAAAAGATGCTTGTATGACTCATCCACCTGTGCCTGGCTGTGAGCGCTGTAGCCCAAACTGGAGAACAGCTGGCTGTGGGTTTCGCCTCGGGCCCCTGTAGACAGCATGGACAGAGCGGTGGAGATGCCCAGCGGCGAGTAGAAGATGTTCTTTCCAGCTTCCGCATTGGCATTTAGACTTTTGTAGAGGGCAAAGGCAAAATCAGCATTGGAAGGAGAAAGCCTGTGACAGCTCATTTCTGCCTCAGTGTGGTGGTGGTGGTCATGATGGTCATGGTGATGATCAGCCCAGGCTGCAGCCAGCAGCAGAGCTGCGAGTGCACAACTACTGAAAATACCACGCATCTTCACAGCCTGCCCAAAAGAAATCAAACAAAGTTAGATTAGGGAAACAATACAATGCATGGTAGCATTAGATTTAACAGAATTACAAGTTGACAATAGCTTGCTTAACACTTTTAAATTAAGAAGCTTCAATTTCAAACATGTTTTTTTCAGATTAAGGCAGGTCTTAAAGGCATCTTAAATTACACATTTTATGATAATATTTGGATATTTCAACAAAGTGCCATGGTTACCTTAACTGTCCCCCTTTGCAGCAGACTGTTTGCCAGCAGTTTTCTCCATATATACAGGAGCTCTGAAAGTCAGCTGACAGCTTGGTCAAAAATTAACCAAGCACAGCCCCCATTCTCTATCCTGAGATATCTGGCATTGCTATCTTTATGTCTGACGTAACACAACTTACTGAGCAAATCATGGGTCAAGAATCACTGCTGAGATAACAAGCTGTCCTAGAAAATGGGTATTATAAATGTATCTATTTTTAATGCAATTATCAAATACTTCCATGCTAACAATGAAACTGACTGACTAGAAAAAACAAATACAATCATTGGCCAGTCAGATTGCAGAGGAACATTAACAACTGTCACGGGCGTTGAAAAACAAAGGAGGTAGACCCAAGTGCAGAATTTAAAAAAAATCTTCATTAAACAAAAAGGAAAAAACAGAATGTTCATTGAAATCCCAAAATGTCCTACTGAAAAAAACACAGAGAGTAAAAAATCTAAAACACAAGGAGCCACGAGAAATCACAGGGAACAGCAAACAGGACAAGACTGACGACAACTTACATTCAACAAACCATATACGACAATGACTACGTTTACATGCACACCATATTCCGATTAAGGTCCATATTCTGGTTAAGGACATATTCCGAAGAAGGTGTTTACAAGCTCCGCAGAGTGCTGAGCTACTGGAATATTCCCGTTTACATGTTAATCAGCATATTCCGAATAAACCGTAGTAGTAGTAGTAGTAGCGTCATGAAAAGACGTCATCTAGGGTCGTAAACAAATTGTTAACCTGTCCTGCTTTGGCGTTCCGACCGTGGTCAGAGCGCACAGAGGAGACTTATTTGTCTGCTCCAGGGCCGAAGTATCTCTCAACTTCGGGGCTAACCCCCGTCACTTTGACTGGGGTGCAGCAACTTGTAAAACAGACACGGAGAGTCCGGCTGGTAGCTTGAGGTGTCGGGCCGTTTATTTTGCAACTTGTATAACAGTACCATTGAGCTTAACGTTTCTCTGCCTAATTCTGCTCCGGTCCCCGGGATCATAACGCGCCTCTCGCACACATCTGCAGAACACACACACTCGCCTCGTTTTCTCTCTCTCCTCACTCGCTCCACCACCCACACACATGCGTACTGAGCTCCTTCACAGACAGACATACGCTACTTGTATAACAAAATCCTTGAAGTAGCATATTCAGGAGCATATTCCGACTAACGTGTTTACATGACCCAATATTCGGGTTGATACAGGCATATGCCAGGGGTCTCCCCCTCAGCGTCCACCTGCACCAGCTCATCTCAGCGGTGACGCCATTCACACCCCCATCTTACGCCCCCCAACCTCCACGAAGACGTGCTCCACCTCCACCAATCCATCCCAGCTGTGACGCTGCTCACCCCCCCCCCCCCCCTTATGCCCACCCCCTCCTCCTCCTGACAGCAGCCCTGAATATTACTGAAACAGAAAAGGGTTCAGCAGTAGACCGAATTATCAGCTGGACCCAAGGTCGCCTACAAAACATGTCAAAACATGGCACCTTCTGTATTCCTGTTGTGACTACCAAGAGAGTAAACATTGTGAAACTTAGACACACTGCTAATCTAACAAATCTCATTCCTATTCTCTCCAGCTCAAAGTCAAACCCAAAGCCTGTGAATAACACCATCATCATAATGTTAGGTCTCTTAATAACAAATCATTTTTAGTCAATGATTTTATTACCACTTCTAAACTTGATTTTATGTTTTTACCTGAAACATGGCTAGAACAAAATAACAGTGCAAGCATTCTGATTGAGACAGCACCCCCCAACTATAACGTTATTGATGTATGTAGATCTGGAAAAAGAGGTGGAGGGGTTGCTGCTATATTTAAAAATATATTTCAGGGGAAACAGATGTCACTTGGTGATTTTCCATCATTCGAATACCTTTGTGCTGTATTGAAATGTTCTCCCAGAGTTCTCCTGTTAATTATTTACAGGCCACCTAAATATTCTGCACATTTTTTCGATGATTTTACTGAATTATTGTCTAGCATCTCCACCGACTTTGACTGTCTAGTTATAACTGGTGACTTTAATTTTCATACTGACGATTTGAATGACAAGGGTGCAAAAGAACTTTTGACTATTTTAGACACATTTGAAGTGTCTCAACATGTGAAAGAGGCTACTCATTGTAAGGGACACACCCTGGACCTGATTATCACAAAAGGTCTCAATGTTTCTGATGTTTTTGTGACTGATCCTGTTTGACCACTTCTGTGTTTTCCTTAATATTTCTTTCATTCCTGACACACAAACAAAATCAAAGACTGTCAAAAAACGGTACATCAATGAACATACTAATGTACTCTTTAAAAATGCTATCTCCTCGTTACCACCTCTAATCCCATGTCATGCTGATGATCTTGTGAACAACTTTAAATCCAAAATTGTGAATGTTATAGATGACATTGCACCTGTTACAGTTAAAACCAGTTCTAGTAAGCAAAAGGCACCCTGGAGAAAAGCTGCTGTTGTAACAGCCCAGAGAAGAGAGTGCAGGAAGGCTGAACGAATCTGGCGGAATACAAAACTTCATATTCACCAAGACATCTATAAAGAGCGCCTCCGGGCCTACAATTTAGACTTAAAAAGTGCTAGAGAAACATTCTTCTCCAACATCATTAACAACAACACTAATAATGCAAAAACCCTATTTGCAACTGTTGACAGACTGACCAACCCCCCAACACAAATACCACCTGAACTCCATTCCACGCAGAAATGCAATGAGTTTGCGTTCTTTTATACTGATTAAATTGAAGGCATAAGACGCGCCATCAATATCTCAAACAAAAATGTTGGATCACCACCCTATTTAGGCAAAAGTAACACAGCAATGATGACAAGCTTTAATGTCATTGACTCTTTAACTCTAGTGGAAACGGTGACAAATCTAAAACCATCCACCTGCTGTCTTGATGCTCTACCTACCAACTTCTTTAAGAATGTTTTTGACTGCCTAGCAACAGACGTATTGCAAATAGTTAATAACTCTATTCAGTCAGGCCATTTCCCAAAAGCCTTTAAAACTGCAGTTATTAAACCTCTCCTAAAAAAGCGGAGCCTAGATGCCTCTATTATCAACAACTACAGACCAATTTCAAATCTACCTTTCATAAGTAAAATAATTGAGAAAGTTGTCCTACAACAACTTAATCACTTCCTGGCTTCAACTGGCTGCCACGACAACTTCCAGTCAGGATTTCGACCTCTTCATAGCACCGAGACGGCCATTATTAAAGTTGTAAATGACATCCGTCTTGACACAGACTTGGGCAAAACTTCAATATTAATGCTATTAGACCTCAGTGCTGCATTTGACACTGTCGACCACTCAATACTTTTGGACAGGTTGGAAAACTGGGTGGGGCTCTCAGGCACAGTCTTAAGCTGGTTCAGGTCATATCTACAAGACAGGAACTATTTTGTTTCCATTGGTGACTTCGTATCAGAACCAACCGACGTAACGTGTGGCGTCCCCCAAGGTTTGATCTTAGGGCCGACTTTATTCAACATCTACATGCTCCCACTAGGACAAATCATACAAAATAATCAAATTGACCACCATTGCTACGCTGATGACACCCAAATCTATGTAGCGCTATCCCCAAACGACTATCGCCCCATAGATCTTCTGTGCCAGTGCATTGAGCAAATCAAAGACTGGATGTGTCAAAATTTCCTACAACTAAATGAAGACAAAACTGAGATCATTGTATTTGGTGCTAAAAAAGAAAGGTTGAAAGTAACCCAACACCTTCACTCTCTGTCCCTGAAAACCTCAAATAAAGCCAGAAATCTGAAGGTTATTATGGATTCAGATTTACATTTCGAGAGTCACATCAAATCAGTAACAAAATCGGCTGCTATCACCTCAAAAATGTAGCAAGACTTAGAGGGCTCATGTCAGCTCACACTTGGGGCGGCAGTAGCTCAGTCCGTAGGGACTTGGGTTGGGAACCGGAGGGTCGCCGGTTCAAGTCCCAATGCGGACCAAAATATGGAAGTTGGTCTGGTAGCTGGAGAGGTGCCAGACCACTTCTCGAGCACTGCCGAGGTGCCCTTGAGCAAGGCACCGAACCCCCACCAGCTCAGGGGGCGCCTCCCAAGGGGCTGCCACCGCACTCTGACATCTCTCCATTAATGCATGTCCACAGGTCTCGTTGTGCATGTGTGTGATTCAGGCCTGTGTGTGTGAGAAGCATGTCTAAAAATAACAGAGTGCGAACCACAATTTCCCCGTAGGGGATTAATAAAGTATATAAAATTAAAAAATAAAAATAAAAATTGTCCATGCCTTTATAACTAGTAGGCTAGACTATTGTAATGGTCTCCTTGCAGGTCTTCCAAAAAAAACTGTCAGGCAGCTCCAGCTTGTTCAGAACGCTGCTGCTAGAGTTCTAACAAAGACCAAAAAATGTGAGCAGATTACACCAATTCTTAAATCCTTACATTGGCTCCCTGTATGTCAGAGAATTCATTTCAAAATCCTACTGCTCACATTTAAATCACTACATGGTTTAGGGCCAAAGTATATCACTGATATGCTTCCACTACATAAGCCTTCAAGATCACTAAGATCTTCTGACACCAATCTGTTAGTGATTCCCAGAGTAAATACAAATCATGGGAAAGCATCATTTAGTTACTATGCAACAAACAGCTGGAATAAACTTCCTGAAGATTTAAGACTTGCCCCAACACTGACCACTTTTAAAACCAGACTGAAAACTTTTATGTTCACCTTAGCCTTCTGCTAAATTTGACCTACATTGCACTTTTAACTTCTGCACTCTTTCTGCACTGTAACTTTTAATTCTTTTTATATTTATAATTATATTTGAATTATTTTTACTTGAACATATTTTCAGATTTAATAATTTCAGTGATTTTTAAATGTTCTATTTTAATACTGAACTTGGCATTTACTGTATCTGAAGTAAGATTTAAGCCTTAATCTTACGGAAATCCTAAGTATTGGATTTCAATCCTAAATATTGGATTGTCTGGTTTGGCGTACAACCATAAAAATACGCATCCTGCAAAGACGTTTACAGGATTCAGGGAAAATCTCACGTGAGTCTTTCAAACACAAGTATGGGGTCTGAAAGTAGTAAAAATGCCAAGGAATGTCCTCCAAAATTTCTATTGTTAATATGTTTTTATTCTCTGTTTTTTAATTCTCTTTAATTCGTGCATTTTATTTCACTTTATTGTATGACATGTTATGAAGTGAAGCACTTTGAGTCTGCCTTGTGTATGAAAAGCGCTATACAAATAAACTTGCCTTGCCTTGCCTTGCCTTATTCGGGTTTTTAATAATCGGAATATGAGCTTAATCGGTTAATGACAATTGGAATAAGGTGTTTACATGACTCCTACGCAATCGGAATATTGTCATTATTCCGATGAATACAGGAATATGGTGTGCATGTAAACGTAGTCACTGATCTGACCCAGAAGTGTCTGGAAACACTGAGACTAAGGCTGTGTCCGAAATCACTCCCTATTCACTATATAGTGCACTATATAGTGAACACGCCATTTTGTAGTGCTGTCCGAATTCATAGTGAGCATGGTCATACCCTATATAGTCCACTCAATGTATCCCAAAATGCATTATGAAAAGTAGTGGACAAGCGATGGTCACTATCCGAGCAATATATACCATCATGCATTGCGGTTTTACGAGCAGAGAGATGCGTTTGACTCGGCTGCTCTCAGACGGACGAGAGGAGCGACCAGTGTGAACACAGAAACACAATAAAGTTTATATTTGGAGCGTTTTGACTGAAATCTTTGATCTGTTTAAATAAAGAGTAAATATCGTTAACGTCCGTAGCGGTAGTTTGTCCTGGTGATGATGACAGACACGAGAGGAGGGTCTGTGAACAGAAATAAATGAGTTTTGGTCCGAAAATATGTTTCATTATATGTAAAATTCAATATTATATATGTATTTATTATTTGTAAATGTTTTCGTGAAAATCCACTCAGTATAATAGAAGTTATCACTGAAATTCATGCCGTTATTTACCATTATTATTGATCCTCAGCCGTTGTTAACCTGCACGTTTTAGTTGCGCGACAACAATGACGTAACTGTCAGCGGCCGGCGAGTGAGCGAGTAGTGTCCGAAATGTTGTTTAATTTTTCTGAGTGAGTGCACTATATAGTCCACTGCATTAAACTCACTATATAGTGAGTAGGGAGTAGGGAATGAGTGAGTGATTTCGGACACAGCCTAAATAGACACAGGGGTAATCAGACACAGGTGAGACTAATGACACAGGTGAAGACAATGAGGGCAATCAGACTGGAGGGAAACACACAGAAGCAGGAAGAAAATACAAGAAACACTGAGGAAAACTATAAAATAAATCAGGAAACACATAAGACACAGAGAACTCAAGAATATAACAATATACACTAGAAGAGAAACTTTACAAGATAAAAACAGGAGACACTAAAGACTAAACATTAAGACCAAAACGCACAAGGGAAACAAGCAACACTATGATAGAAAATTAACTAAGTAACAAAACAAAGAATAAACTAACAAAACAAGAGTAAACCGTGACAACAACTGCATGGATTAACAAGCTATATTCCCTTTTTTAATTATCTGAGTGGAAATGTTGATTTTAAATTGAAAGATTATAATTGTATACAGCATGCTAGTTTCATGAAACCAGGTTTTGATCAATGCCAAACCTTAAAACAACACATTTTCATATCAGTCCTAACATTATTGTACATGTTCATGTCTCAAAACACTTGCTTCAAACTTTATGCTCTACCTGTGAGCATAGCACATACCTATGACCAATTAAAAAAAAAAAAAACAAGTATGTCCAAATCGAGCTGTTGTGGCCCTGAGTCATAGATTTCTTGGATTACAGGCTACAAATCGGCTATAGTCCTCCAAACCGGCGCCGTCCGACCTGTGGCACCCACTCTCTCTCTACCTGATTTTATACTCTATCCACTGTCCTATCCAATATAGGTTAAACCAAAAAATAAATTTGTAAAAAAAATAAGAGAAATAGGGAAATTAGCAAAAAGACTGAACAAAAAATGATTTACTATAGGGTTATATCTCTCACTATCATCAGATCATATCACCTATAAATACCCTACAAAATCCATGTGACTCAGGGAAGCAGTTAGCCAAATGGTAAGTTTGTGCACCTATGCACAGAGGCTGCTCAAAGTGGGTGGACTAGGTTGGAGTCCGACCCGTGGTTCCTTTCTCGTAAATCTTTCCCACACTCTCTCCCGCCCCCGTTTCTGACTCTATCCATTAACCTGTCTTAATATACAAAGGCATAAAAAAAGCCTGAAAATAAATCTAAATATTGTTTCAGAAAATGAACAGCTGTCATGATCATAGACTTAAATGCTTATGATTCACGAAAAGATCATTTATTCTAATGTTGTCCATGGCAGCATTATAAACTTCCATTCACATATTGTACAGTGGCCTCACTGGCCTGTCATAATCACACTATGACCAGCATCTAAAACATTTAACCCTATGCGGTATACATTATAGTAACAGTTTTGTGCGCCTGGTTGAAAAATATTAGGTGCACACATTCTCACAGCAAAGTCTTCCTTCATAAAACATCACTTCATGCATGGAAAATTGCATATAAGTTCTTACGTGTCTGCATTGTTTATACATCTGGCCCATCTGCTCGTCATATTTTATGCTTAAGGGTTATAAGTCTTGGAAGCCTGATAGAAAAGTGATGGAAGTCACCTCTGGGAACCCTCGGCTCTTCCGATTGGCTTCCAAACGCGGGGTTGTCAAGGCTCCTCTTGATTAATATGCTGACATTTCTGTTACTTGTGATAAATCTGTTGTCCTATTCATCAAGCTGTCCTCTATTCATCATCTCTTTAGTGAATGAAATACTATCAGGATATCTCTTCAAGGCTGTCTACTGCTGAGGTACAAAAAAAATATTCTAATGTGTCCCGAAGCTGCTGAACTCTTCTTCACAGGGAGAATGTAAGACATGAGAGTTTTCTTTTTTGTGTCGGGAAATAAGCCTTGATGTTCTTGCTAAGCCATCTCCAATAATTGCGAATGGTGATAAGGAGATGTAAAGGCAGGAAATTGGTTATGGAGTGGGGGGAAAACGACAGAAGAGAAAATGTTTTTGCAATAGAAGAAAGGTGTTTTAAGTGTTTGCAAGAAAAGCAGAGATTTAGTTACAAGGAAAAATGTCTGCCATTGAAATCCCTTTCATCATTTTGTGAAAATGGGAAAATAAACTATAAATCCTCCTCTAATGTTAGAAAGTTGGAGGTGAAACAAAACATTCTGAAACTTCAGTAAAATAGCTGTAAATGCATTTTCTTCCAACAATATGTTATACTATTTGTACATTTTCTTTTTGTCACCAAATGCAGTTTTATACACATGGATGTGTGCAGATTTGTATAACTTTAGTAGACTGAGCCTGGGGGAATGATTAATGGAGGGGTGGCATGAACTTTGTTGGTACACACAAGGAAGTTAATTTCTCTACCCTGTCTATCCCCACTGATAAAATGTAAGAAACACAATTTGATGACATGTAAATCTCCTTAGCTTGATTCTTTAGGGACTCCAAAAACAAGATTTATGAATAAAATGCAAACTCTTGTGTGCTGTCTAACTTGCAAAAATACATTTATTGGAATTTATTTAAGTCCATTGCATGTTAGACATTGTGCACAAGTTTCTCCTTGAAATTTTTTATGGATGAGCAAGTACTACGATTAGCCTTGAAAACAGCCATAATAGTTGATATGTACCAAAATCCCACTCTGATTATGCAAATAGGCGGTCATAGATTTTGGAGTGGCACCTTGGGTGGCCAATTAGATTTCAAGGGGGGCCCTGGCCACCCCTCGGGACACACTCCTGATAATACCAAAAGCAAAACAAGAAACGTCCAAAGGGAGAGTGTAATATTCATTCTCGACATCTGTGGAATCAATCATTCTCTGTATGAGCAGTATGAGCCCCCTTAGATTATCATAGATCATTGACATGAATGGTCTCTTAAAGGTAATTCTCAGGAGAACAAAGAAGTCCAGGGTGATGTCAGGTCTCCTCCTATCTTCCTATTTTGTCTCTGCCAACTCTAAACCTCATGAGGTGGCCAAGTTAATCGAGACAGAAACCAAATTAGTAAGAGAACAGGGATTGAAAGAACACACGGCTGAATGTGTGCACCAGACAGAATGAGAGAATGGAAAACTGTTCAGCATGTAGGTTGCACATAGTTAATGATAATGAGTTTTTCATGTGGAATATGTTCCTTCACAAAGTGCTTTAAGCACAGTCACACACATTCTGATGAATTACCTTTGCCTGTCAGGGGGTACATTTATATCTTATTGTGCTAAATGTGAATGAGGCTATGTTTAGCTAACCAAACACCATTTTTGCGTTTCTGCTGAGGCTGCGACTTTGCAAGCCAAAGTTCACCAAAGTTGAACTCATGGAAAGATGCAAATTTGCTCTGCTGCCAGAATGAAATGTTTTATTTGTTCCCTTGTTGTAACTAATGGAAGTACATGACAGTCATAAAATCCCAAATGTTACTTTTTTGCACATGTGACCTTTCCTAAAGCCGAGACTGTGGTTCCTGTCTGATAAAGAAGAACAGGATAGTTTGGGTTTTCTGTTAACATTGACAGGTCTCAGCTATTTCTTTAGAGATAACCCTCAAAAGTTGGCTGAGTCTGAGAAAAAAGCAGATACCCCAGAGGTCCTCAGATGGCTTTCTAAGCTGTAAGATATCCTTAGTTGGAACTTAGGGAAATGGATTTGTGCCCGCTTGTGAAAACAACAATCAATGTTTGAATGGATTTGCTCTAAGCTGTCTTGTTACAACTTGTGGGACCCGGTCTGCAGGCTTTCCCTCAGTCATGTGTGGAAAGTTCTGTAATTACTGCTTATTTTCAGTCTACTCAGAATTATTCATCATGTAAACAACAGAAATCAAGTAACTGCAGTGCACCCAAATGCAGCACATGTGAAACACAAGATCAATGATAACAACCTTTACTGATACATTTGGCAGGTACAGGTTCAACAGGCAGGTAACAGAGTTCAGGATTAAATCTGCAAGAGCTTACTGAGGAAAAAGCAGAAGGCTAGTCAGTAAGCTAGCAGGTACAATCAGAGATCCACACGGGAAAAAAGGAAAAACTCACACTGTATAGGAACTGATTCGGGGAAAAGCCAGGGGAGAGGCAGACAGGAACCAGGAGGGCAGAGACAGAACTCCTGATCGTAGGGGACAGAAGGCTGAGGATACAACAAAAGCTGTCTGGTCAGGGACAAACAGGGTCAACTGTGCACAGGTGAGTTGAGTTGGCTGGTGAGGTGGGCGTGGCTGGCAGACAGACAGACAGAGTGGAGCAGAGGCAAGCTGAGTGCTTAATTACTGAGTGAAGGCAGGTTAGCCAAACTGTGACAACAACAGAGGGAAATTAACTTCCATTCATGGTGGGAAACATTTAAAGATAGCTCCAAAAGACAAATTCATAGGGTTTTAAGTAGCATCAGCAATTCTGGTTTTACACTCTCTTTTTGAGAGACATGCTTCTCACACATACAGACCTGAATTACACACATGCACAAACAGGACCTGTGGACATGCATTAATGGAAAAATGTCAGAGTGGCGCTGCTACACAGGGTGCACAATAGCGCTGTTTGGGGTCCTTAGCCTTGCTCAATGGCACCTTGGCAGTACTCAGAAGTGATCTTGCAAATCTCTCCAGCTACCAGACCAACTTTCAAACTTTGCTCCGCATCGGGACTTGAGCCCACGACCCTCTGGTTCCCAACCAAGGTCCCTACAGACTGAGCTACTGCCACCCCCAAATTTAAAATGTAAAATTACAAACTCAATTTGTAATGATGTTGGTTTCATAGTTTTGCTTGAGGAAGGTCGAAGTCTTCTGTTGTTTGAAAGTGATACTGTGGAGTGCATTTCATATGTGATGCCAAATGGCACATGTGAAATCATTTCATATTCACTCATCCTTTAAACAGCTCCTCCTGGCTTCATTGTGAATATCCTTCTCTGAATGACTTCTATTAGTCCTTGATGCAACTTAAATTGATTATTAGGGGGATTCAAAAGTGTTTAGCTGGAGGTTGATTGTCTCTGCTTGAATGGTTGATGAAGTTATTTATTTACCATTTATAGAGAAGGCTGTGATGAATCACATACAGTATATACTGTATATAGTGTATACTGTCAAAAATAAAGTTGCACAGCTATACAATGCATCATCTGCTTCAATTTACAACAACCAATAGTCACAAGTTATCATCTGTTCGCTTTTTGTAGAACAACATGGTGCTTAATTTGCTATTTAGTTGTTGGCATAACACTGACAAAATGAACACATATTGGAAATGTACTGACTTCGTCTTTCTAGTTGAGCTGCAATTCATTTTCATTTAAGCTTTAAATGTTCACGGGTGTATGTTCCTCTTCTGCAAAGCAATAAAGTGAAACATCTTTCTTCAAACCTTGTGTTGAGAACATTTATGTCTTAATCTGCTGTCATCACTCATATAACAAGACACTCCCTTTAAAGTGCTTAACGGCTGGACAGACTGGTGAGGAAGGCTGGCTCTGTGGTGGGTACAGAGCTGGACTCTCTGGTGACGGTGGCAGAGAGAAGGACTTTGGACAAAATGCTCTCCATCATGGACAACACCCACCACCCTCTGCACAGCACCTTCACCAGGCAGAGGAGCATGTTCAGTGGCAGACTGCTGTCACAAGCGTGCTCCACGGACAGGCTTAAGAACTCTTTTGTCCCCCTGGCCATAAGACTGTACAACATCTCACTGTCACGGCAGGGATAAAGCACTCAGTGACTACTGGACTAATTTTTTCATCTGTACTGCTGTCCTAAGAGTCAACCTCTAGTTGGACACTTTAATGCTTATCTGACAATCACTTTAATGTTTGCACTGACTGTTTAATGACTGTTTAATGTCTGTTTTCACATATTTTTGCTTTTCACATTTGACAATCACTTTATTTATTTGCACCTTTAATGTCTGCACTGACTGTTTAATATCTGTTTTCACACTTCCTGCACTACCTCCATCTTAAACACTACTGTACAACAACACATACTTTCAGAAGGTCAACACTCTTCATCTCTTATGTACAGGTCTAACTACAGATGCTTTTCACTGTTTATAGGTTTCTTTTAAATTGCACATATATTTCTATTCCTGCACAGGTCTTGTACATTTCTTTATATAAGTTGTATAGGTCTATTTTTAATTGCACAGGTTTAATTTTATAGGGGCTCCTTAAATCTTTGTTGTCGGGTTAATATACAGTATGTATGGGAGGGGGGACAGCGGGTGTTTATGGTAACAATTGCTATGTGTCTTGCATGTTTGTATACTGCTACTGGATGCCTTGAATTTCCCTTGGGATCAATAAACTATCTATCTATCTATCTATCTATCTATCTATCTATCTATCTATCTATCTATCTATCTATCTATCTATCTATCTATCTATCTATCTATCTATCTATCTATCTATCTATCTATCTATCTATCTATCTATCTATCTATCTTATATTTAAGTCAAGTCTTTTTTCATCATCTCAAAGCTGATATTGAAGGTGTCCGGTGAGGGTTTTCCATTATCATACAAGCTGACTCCCTGTGTGAATCCCACCTTCAGTTCCATTTCAAACCTTTGGACTATCGTCTGTTGCAGACCTGTTTTGATAACCTGCCCCGAAAATTTCCACCCCCGCTCTGGCCCCAATTCAGGCTTGCGTCCTTGTTCGAAGCCTGAGACCCTGCCCTTTGAACCCCACCTCCACCATCCTAGAGAGTGAAGCTACAGTATATGCTAAAGATCTGTATGAGCAGATGTGTAAAAGCAGCCTCCGTGCTCTCCTCTCCTGCCAGCCTGAGGGCCTCCAGGGCCTGGCTCTGGCTCACAGACCCGGTCGCTCTGGATAGCAAGTCCAGTGCTGACACAAAGCCCAAGGGCAAGAACAAGATGTGCCTGCTGTTGCTCTTGATGGATCCCCAGCTCAGGAGTGGTTCTGATGGCCAGGAAATGGTACAGTTCAAAGGCCAACTGTGTTTAGGGCTGATGTTTTGTTGCTGCTTGACCTCTTGATGCCGTTGCAGAGGCCTGCTGGCACATTTTCTCAGGCTTTTGCAGAACCGAGCCATGTGCTAATAAACCCCTTAGCAATTCCAACTGTGAGAGATATATAATAATTTCTTCTCTCTCCCCCTTCCTGGCTTGGCCTGATTAAAAAAAGGCTGCAAGTTGATCTCACATAAGACCAGCCAAACTGCAGCTAGGGGAAGTGTTGTTCTTGTGGCTGGGTGCGGGGGTTGAGGGGCTGTTGAAAGTATATCGATCTCCTGGGCTGAGCTTTTGACCCTTGGGTTGAGCTCCAAACAAACAATGGTGGCTTTTTTATATTCGTAGAATTTCAGCAGCAATGAATGTGTGTGTGTTGAAGTGGACAGTGAGGACAGGGCACACTCATTCCCCCCCTTAATACACATGCTGGAAACATGGAATTTGAACACTTGTGTAACTGATGCATACTTATTTTTTGCACTAGTTTCACTGTGCACACTATCTCATGACATTAAAACAGTAAAGATCAGCGTTTTATGTCTGAAGCACATACAAATAGAGTATTTACATGGCTAGGTCTATCTCATGGAAAGAACCAAACTCTTACCCAGATACAGTATCTGCTTTATTATTTATATCTCACAGAAAATGTAATGAAAAAAAACCTGACAACTTTAAATATTATATCCTATCTGGGACAAAAACAATGAAACAGTTTACATTCAAAGCCACCAGTGACACAGTGACAGACTGCCAAATGTCAAAGTGCTCATTAAATACTATGAGATTAATCTCATAGTGTCAATACAGCGTCTAATTAAACAGCAGCTCATATGGGATTCTCAGCAGTAAACACGATGCTGTTAAAAGAGTCTGTCATGTGAGAGAGCTGCTGCTGCTGTGATGCTGCAATGCCACCGTGTGGATGATAACATCACCTGAAATCAAAAAGACTTTCTGCTAAATACATCGATTAAACAGAGCATTTTAGAACAAACACCCCACAAAACCTGTCTAATAATTTGTGAACTGTAAAACCAAAGTAGCTGAAAAAGTGTGTTATAAAGGGTTTAACAGGATTATGTGTTTGTCTGAAACTAAACACCAGATGACAAATTATTTCTGCTGCCAGTGAGAAACACAAAATCATTAAAGTGCCTTGAGGGAAATTAAGTGACACAGATAAAGATTCCACCCTAAGTGTCCCTGCTTGGCACTTTAATGGGAGCTGGGCAAATCAGCACGTCTTATTAAGGACGATGCACTGCTAGGGGATCAGAGGTTGATTTGGGGCAGGATGAAGCAGCAGTAGAGCAGGGTCCACAGGACCAAGAGCATTTCCAGCTCTAATGGGGTTATGCCACAAGAGGCCGCTAGAGACTGAAGAGTAGATCCTGCACCTCTGTTGGAAAGTAGAGCAAACATGAAAAGTGTTACAATCAGACAAGAGTGCAGTGTTTCACATTCACATTCATAAAGAGAAAGTATATGGTCCCATTACGTTTTTAAGGGTACATTTCTGTACAGTTGTTGTGAATGATTAGACCATTGATCCGTCAGCATTAATGCAATCATTGTTTAAGATTAAGCAATATGTTTGGGGTCACAAAAGAGAAATAGTTTAAGAAACTGTGTGTTCATCTGCTTTCAAGGTTAATCTAGTAATCTAGCAATAAGGCAAGGGGCATATCAGGGGGAAGTAACTAGAGACTGTATGGTAGAGCATAGTGTTGTAGTCAAGACCGCACTAACCAAGACCAAGACATACTCGAGTACTACAACACTACATTGAAGTTATAATGGAGTGTATGTAGATGACCGGAGGCTTTATTGTTAATGGACAATGTGAGAATAAACACGTTTGAGTACGATTGCACAAATGTTTGTGGACTGAGTCATTGCCATGCCACACGGAAACTACGAGTCAATTAAGAAAGTACCGGTAGGCTAACAGCCCCGTTTCCACCAAGCAGTCCGGTTCAGTTTGGTTCGGTACGGTACCCATTAATTGGCGTTTCCACTGTCAAAAGTTGGGAATGGTACCAAAATAAGGGATCCGTACCGTCCTACTTTTGGTACCCTTCTGTTGGGGTGCCAAGGGTACCGATCCGACCCTAAAGGGTCCCTTGTTTACTGTGTCCCGTTCTTCTTCTTGAACTTTTAACTTAAATAATAGCTGGCTACACTGTGTTGGGCTGCTATGATGTCACACCATTACATCGGCTATCTCCATGTGGCTTACGCGCCGCTTACCAAATAAGGGTATGGTTGGCTGTGGAAACGCGAGCAAGTTCAGGGTTTACCGTACCGAATTGAACCAAACTGTACTGAACCAAACCGGACTGCTTGGTGGAAACTGGTCTTAGTGGCTTATAAGTTTGTTTGGATTGGCAAAATCAAATTACTACATTGTATAAAACATGAACATAGTCTCAGTGACATCACCAAGCAGCAACCTCCGGTGTTGAAAAATGAAGCCAATGCAGAAGTGCAAAAATAACCCTGCAGGTCCTCGAGTGTCTGCTTGAGGCTGGCTGCAGAAACCTCTGAAGTCACATACACACCCCATTCAAAAATGAAACATGTTACAGCCTGGTTTCAAAAACAAATTTGGTCTGAGTAGCTCATGTCTTTATAAGCACACACTGTACGGGGGGTTACATTTTGCACAACTCATCTGTTTTGATTTTAAGAAGGATAAGAGTAAGGCACGTGGCTGACCTGACTGCTGGATGGGTGCACATAGCTGTCTGTCAGGACGCTTGAAACCTGCCTCAGCTCCAGCTCTTAGCCTGTATACATGTTTATTTCTGCTGTTAAACACTTGCTCCATGATATGGGTGTTAAAGAGGCTTTCTGGGATATTTGGAGAGGACCAACAGGGACTACACTTGTTTTCCAATTCTGTATTGGCTCCATTTTTCAACACCTGGGGTTGCAGTTATAGTTCAACACACTATTTTGTCAGGTTAAGGATGACATTAGAGAAAAAAGCTTTTAACGTCTATCCTGTGTGAGCTAAGATGCCAATTTATGGCTCACTTTGTCCTGTTCTTTATTTGTTGCAGGTACATTTTCATTTGTGCAACTACTCTGATCGGTTATTTATTTTCTCCTGTCAAAACAAAAACTCGGGTTAGATGCTTTTTGAACCGGAATACCCTAGTTCTACTTGTTCCAGTATATTTTTATACAGAAGTAAACTAAATGAACCAAGAGTTATGTTGGAATGAACAATGTTTTAATTGTATAATACTGGAGCTAGCTTTATAGTAAGGGGTAGCTACCCATTTTTAAAACTTGCATCCTTGTCTTTGAATGGATCATCGGCTAGCAAGGATACTGACTTTTTACCTGGTACATCTGTCTTTATCCTTAAGTTTCTTCACTTTGAATAATGAAACCATGCTGCATATATTTCATTCACTTAAATAGAGTTTTAGCATGCCACATTTATCATGAAACTACATGCTGGGTATTGTTAGTGGAATAGGAGTGCAATGCTTCTAAATGAGGTTACTTGTATTTGTAGGCTAATGACTAATTACTAATTTAAAGACCTACCTGAATGACTGAGAAGTTGCACTGTCAGCAGGAGTCCAACCTTTATCATCATGATGGACCTTAACCCCTCCATTAGTGTCATTTCGGGGCGTAGTTTTACCACGATGGTCCGTAATTGTTGCCTTCTTGAAAGACAGTGTTCGTCTCTTGATCTGAAGTTCCCTGTCTTTTCCGTCTTTGGTTAAAACTTCTTCAGCATCCATCAAATGCTTGACTTTGTACTCTTTCTTGTCTTCATCTTGAGAAGTCAAATCTTCTACTGTCAGGGTCTCCTTGCTGCCATTGTCTTCTCCTGTGTTAATTCTAGTTGCAGCGGCTCCTTTGACTTCAGGCTGGTCAGCTAATATGTTTTCATATACCTTGAAACTTTCTTCCTTGAAAACAGTAGGCTGATTTCCCTTCTCGTTGTCCTGCACACTATTAACTTCCTCCTTTTCCCTCCTCTCTCTTCTGTCCTTCCTTTCTTCAAATATTGTACATTTTTCTTTTTCTTCCCTTTCAAATGTATTTTCACCCACCTGTCCACATCTTTCATAAAGCCCTCTCTCAGTTGCCTTCTCAACATCAGAAATAGTTGTTTCCTTTATTCCATCATTCAGAACCTCTGTTTTATTACATCCATGTGTCATCAAATAAGCACTATGTGACTTCTCCTTCCTCCTGTCTTCGTCACAATATTCACCACGTCCATTACTTTGTCCTTCAACAACTCTGTCCTCTTTGTTTCCCTCTCTGCATTTTCTATCTTTCTCTGACTGCATGGCTAACACTGTTCTATTGTTTGCAATCTCTTTGGAACGTCTGTCATTTTTGTCCCAATCACACTCCCTTTGAGCCTCTGGCTTATCCAATTCAATGTTTTGTTCGTGAAGGACTTCTTGATCTTTACATCCATTGGCTCTTGGATTCTCATGTACTTTCAGAGGTTTGGACTTTTCACTTAGCTGTCCGTTCAGAAACATTTCTTCTGCAGTTTCCTCTTCAACCCTTGGTACTTTCCATTTCAGCTGATTATGTGGTTGCAAATCCTCTTTATTCAGCTCCAGGATGTAGCTGTAGGCTTCCTCCTCATCTGAGTCCAGGGCTGACAAGTTGTAGACTCCTTCCTCAGAGCTCAGAGAAAAGCAACTTTCATCTGCCTTTTGCTTGCTGTAGCCTTGACCTCCAGATGCTTCCTCCATCCATGATTGGATGTCCTGGCTGACGACGCCTGCATCCAGCGGACTGGGTGGCTTGAAAACACTTCGATATTGGCTTCTCTTTTTGGTGAAAGCTGAGGTTTCAGGACTGCCTGCTGGTTGTTCAGTGATGCTTTGGTTGTGACAGGTTGAAAAGATGACACCACAACTGGAGGAGAGGTCAGAAGTAACTGCTCTGTTTGTGTGAAGTGAGGTGGACTGGGTGCTCCCTGAAGGTCTTCTGGTCCATTGTTTCCACAGCTGCTGCTCGCTGCTCCTCTCAAAGCCTTTGAGCAAAGCTTTGGCTTCTGGCTCATCGGCATTGATCTCTCCAAAAGTGACAGACTCAAGTGATCCAAAATGTGGAATCGCAGGAACTTCAACATCTGATGCATTGTTCTGTAACAAAGGGTTTATGACTTTTGAATACATCACGCCAGTGCTTACAATAATGTAAGTATATTTGAGGTCATCCAGTGTTTCTGAAATGTGAAAATGTCTTTGGGGTTCAAAAAATGATTTGAGATTTTGGCAAATTATCTCATTAACTTTTTTTTCAGACATGTTTGATGCTGCTCTCATATCTGAGTGTTTCAAACAGCCAGCAGCTTGTGAGCCAAGCTTAGCATAAAGACTGGAAAACAGAAGACAGCTTGTCTGGCTGTGTCCAAAGGGAACAAAATCTGACCACAGTATGCCTAGAAATGACTTAATCAATATTAAAATCTCTTTGCTGTATCGGTACAAAGTCAATTTAACTAACTAACCAAGACAGCAAATTTTCCTGCACATGAATTCTGGAAAACACACATAATGTTACTGCAAACAACTCTAATTTCAGCACGTGTATTTGTATCATTTCTAGTCAGAGATATCTAAATACACTCGTTATAAGCCATATTTATCTGAAAAAAACAAACATTTTATTTCACAATATTAAAAAATGAGGCCTTAAATGTTGTAATAAGCTAAATATCTGCCAATGGAACCAGTACATTTTACTTGTTGTGTGTCTTAAAATAAATGTACTATGTACTTATAATAAATACATCTCTTTTAACGACACTGCAGGTAAAATGTACGTGTTCCATTGGCAGATATTTTGCTTATAACAAACAATTTAGGCCTTGTTTTTTGTTTTTAAAATCTTAAAATTAAATGTTTGTTTGGACTTGTCATATAAATATGGCTTATACTCAGTGTATTGAGAAATATTTCACTAGACATTTGACAAAAACACTTGCTAAGATGTGAGTTTTTGTGTACAACAAGCAAGATATACTGTAATGTGTTGAAAAGAGTTGTTGATACAAAGATTTTGATTCTTTTTGACATTGGTAGGCCTGCTTTTTCATGAGTAAACAATATCAAAACGCTAAGCTTTTTTTTATAATACGAAAGTGGTAGAAATGTTATCTCATAAAGAAGTCAAAGAAAAAAACATGTAAAGTGATTCAAGCCATACTAACCTCCTCTTTGTCTGAACAATTCACCAGAAACATGGACACATAGGTGATGATGGACTTCTCATCAGGTGATGAGCACAACACATCTGCAGATAGATTGTTTTACTCATTAAGAGTACATTTAGAGGTAACCAAGGTGACAGTCCTTCTGTAAGAGGACTAGTTTAGGTGCCATTGGCAACTGGAAATACCGAAAAGATTGTCAATACAGTTATAAACTTGGCTGCTCATTTCTAGCGATTGGTCTGAAAAGTGAGAAGAGCTTTAGATATACACCCGTGGATACATGATGGGTAGTATCATTACAGAGTGGTGGTTCCTCCAGCAACTTCTTAGAGTAAGAGCATTGGAAGAACTGTTTAAGTGATGGTGCATAGATATTGGCCTTGAAAATGGATCAATATTAGCCACTTTAGTATTCAGTGAGTGTTTACCTTCAAGCTCCAGCAGAGGTGGTATATCCAGACTGCGATGGGCTATATTGAAAGCCAATTGAATGTTTTCTCTTGGCTCTCTAGTCAGACTCTCCCTCAGGTCAACCAAGGCTGGGTTTATTGACTTAATCATAGCGAGGAACGCCAGCCCACTCCTCCAACTCTTCCCAAAATCAAGCACCTCCACCCCAAAACTGAAATGACACAATGGAAAGAAAATAAGCAATCTCACACATTTTTGCCTCAACACTGTGGTCACATGTGTTTGTGGTTTTGGGATGCTTGGTTCACAAAATAGTCTTGGTAAGAGATACGTTTTTTTCACACTCACTTAAATGTGCATCCTTGGACCCACTGCAGGAGAGTCTTTAATGCTTTCCCATGATACTTTGGCTTTCTGGTGGCTTTTCTGCCTTTGCTTGGCGTGGGACTGCAGGAATGGCTGCTAAAGTCCCTCGGCTTAGGTGAGAGGTCACTGGAGGAAGAATGACCGCTCATTGATAAGGAAGAGAGGCTTGAAGACAAACGCCTCTGGAGGCCTCCTGTAACCTCCTTTACCTGTTTAAGTAGAACGGCAGAGTGTATGTAAGGTTGTTGACAAAGACAACCACCCAGGCAAGTGAAATAATCCATTAAAATGTTGGATTGATTAATGATGTTGATAAAAAAAAAAACCTGCCTGGAAATGCAGGATAATGCTCCAGACAAGGTTCAGAACAACAGAAGGGATGCCATCAGCAATCCCAGAGGCATCTATGTCAAGCAGCTTCACCTGTAGGGAGGAGACCTCATCTGAAATATTGTTTTTCCAGATGTAAATGTAAAACATGACTAAACAATATCACTGAGTTCAATTCAAGTAAACACACTCACATGTCTATCATCCAGGAAAGCCAAGGCCTTGGAAATGTTATTTAGTCTGAAAATGGGGTGAGAGGATGACCTAAACCTGTAGAGCTAATAAGAAACATTTTAGTAATTAGGTGAAGTCTTTAACATTTGTGTGACCCACTCAATTTGCTCTGATAAAAACGTTGATGCCACGCTCATGTACGACAAATATGACACTACAGACATTAACCGGTTAGCTTTGACTAGCATACTGGCTATGGAACTGGGAAAACCTATTTAGCTCTGTCCAAAAATGTTTAAAAAACAGACTTATTTGATTAACCTTTTTGGGTCAAGCTTTAAAGTTGTAAAGTTTGTACATTTCTTCGTTCGTGAGATTAATAAAGGATTATCTTATCTTAAAGGTTCTGATAGGTGAATTTTGTCCCCTTTAATCTTAGCCAGTCGTTCACCATGTTCACAGTGTCCCTCTCTCGATGAAAAGCTCAAACACTGGTATCATAATGTCACATTGCTGTGTTTCAGGATGTAAATGAAAACATTGGTATTCTAATGCTTCCCTATTGATAAGAAAAACTAAAAACACACTGCATAGTCAAATATGGAGTGACATTCGGCCATAAAATACCACATTTCCCAATTGGGGATCAATAAATTTGATCTTATCGTATTGTAAAGTATATTATCTTATCGTAATTTGAGGTTTACAACATATTTTATAAACCATTAGCTACTACTGATATCAGCAAACATTAGCATTTAACATCCTACTTAATCAATCAATCTTTATTTGTATAGCGCCAACTCATAACAAATGTTAGTATAACGGCGAGGGAAACAACAACAATGTAAAAATGGCAAATAGATGTTTACCACCTGCTTCTTTTCTATGTGCTGATTGGCCGCTAGATCTAGGTTCATGTCTGCTTTACAACAATCTTAAACACACATGTTTCAGATTTATTTGTTTCATTTAAAGGATTCGATAGACTCACACTAAGGCTAAAACTAAATAATTGTATCATATTTTCTACTTTTTGGTGATGACATTGTTCTATTACAAAGCATGACTCTTACTAGTTTGCACCCAGACAGCTCCTCCAGCAGAGCCATCAGTATCCTGCCATCCTGAATGTCTGTGAACAGGTCGTACACTTCAACTGGAGGATCACACTGGAAATAAAAATAATGTGAACTGTACTGCTTAATATAGAATAATTAAGTTACAGTATAACTGTATTGTTTTATGACTTACTCTCTGCAGCAAAGCATTCATCCACCTGGTGAAGGTTCTCCTCTGCACTGCTTTCCTGTCATCACCTGGGGAAAAAAAACAGAGACTTGGCACAGAGGATAGTGTTGTTTTCGAGTTGAGGCGTAATATTTTCAAAAGGCTGCTTTGAAAGTGTAACACACAAGAGATTTTGTGTTGATGTGATAAGGATAGAGTCTTCAAGAACATTGGAAATTAGTGCATATGTTGCACCCCAAAAAGAGTGCAGAAAACTAAGACGTTTGAGACGACTGAAGCAATCTTTGAGCCCCCTTTATGTCGATTATTTCACATGCATCACACATTCTTTTAGATGCTAATCATCAAGTGAGACAACTGGGTGTGATTGGGCAACAAGATGCAATAACGCAATAATGCTCACCTTGAAATGACATGGACAGATTCAGGTAAGGGTGGTCTTTTTAAATAGTATTTAATTTTGTAAGTGCATCATGACACAACTTATCATGATCACAAAGTGGCTTAATACTAACAATAAACCCTAAAACAGATCTCCTCATTTTTACCTTGAGGCTGCCGAACATGTTCATCGCTGAACTCTCCCATTGATTTCTCGTGTGAATCCCCATCCGCTTTGTCCTGCATTCTCATTTCAAGTCAGTCACACTTCCTTTTTATGATCCATTAACGAGATAAAACAGGAGAACAATTCCGAATGTAAGGCACGTGTAGCCATTGGAGGTGTTCATCGGTTTCCTCACAGAATACAAGTGAAGAAGTAGAAGTAGGTAGTAGGCAGAGTGAGGCAGTGCGTCCTGCCTGAACATGCTCACACCTCCTTCCAAGATGTTGATCAACTCCATCGTCCACTCCCCTGAGACAACGCAACCTGAATCCATTCAGCGCAGGCTGTGGTTCATAAAACTTTTCATTGACGTATTAAGTTGTCCACTGTTAGAAGAAATCAGATGTTATCTCTCTTTTGAGTTCCTGTTTTTTTGTCCCTTCAGATGACTGTAATAAATCTTTCTGACTCTTGAGTGCTTCACTGACAGAGAGGCATGTTAGCTCAGAGTCACAGGAAGGGAGTGAGTAGTCAGCAGGAATTAGCAGATGTTGCCAAAGTTTTGTCTGTGCTTATTTTTATTATATTTACACATCACTTTTTTTAGTCTGGCCCATATAGGTCTGATGACTAACAGCTGATGTCATCATCATGGAGCTCCTGCCTCTCTCTCTCTCTCTGGTGCATTCACATCATATTACTGCACTGTCCGTAAATCTCCATATACTATGCAAGTTAATAACCATATATGTTCCTGGGAGCTCCTGAGCCCTCTTGTCTCGTAAGTTCCTCTGGAGCGCTGGTGGGGACGGCCTGCTGATATGGACCCCCCCCCCCCCCCCCCAGACTCCAACTGCTACAACTATAATATCAGCCTTATATCATTATCATTATTATATAGGCTATATTAGGTTCATTTTAGAGCTGCTCAACTTCCACCTCTATAATAATCAACATAATCAGCCCTCCCTGTTTCATCATCTTTACAGCTGCTAAATGTTAGCAATAGTCTACTATCACACTAAGCTGTTGCTGCTTATACGACACATACTTTTACCATTATTACTGACAGTGTAGCTATAAATCTATCTTATTTATTGTTGCTCTGTTCGTCTCAATCCTTCTCCTTCTTTCTCCATCTGCCTCTATCCCACTTTTTAAGCCCAACACATTCTCAGCAGATGTCTGTTCATCATGAGTCTGGGTCTGCCTCTTAAAGGAAGTTTTTCCTTTCCACTGTAACTTTGCTAAATGTTGCTTTGTGCTCATGGTGGATTAATGTTGGGTCTTTTAATATAACAAAGCGTAAAGTCTTTTACCTGCTCTTTTGTAAAGTGTCTTGAGATAACACTTGTTATGATACTAAAGATTGATCGTATGTGAAAGTGCAAAGAGTTAAGCTTTTAAAGGTTGTGTGCCTCTAGAATAATGTAAACCTTGGACAAAAAAAGGAACATATTTTACACATTAGGACAAATTTGGCTTCCCGGAGACCACATAAGTAAACCACTGTAACAAACAACCATCACAGCAACATCTTATCTTTTCTCCTTCTTTCTGGAGGGTTTGTTTTATAAATATCAAAACATTAAACCCTGCCTGTATGTGTCTTTCATTCATTCTGGTGTATATAGGGTTTGGTGTTATATAGTGATGCTTTTTCAGTCCTAAGCCTCTGATGAGCTGATTAAACATACAGAGACATGCTTTGATTGATTCATGATTACATTGTCAGTAGCCTTTGTTATTGTGACAATGTATGACCCGTAATGTTGCTTTTGACGAGTTTTAAAACACTCTGAAATGAATACTGATGTCTCTATGTGACACACAAAAGCAAACAGACTATCAGCGACAAACAAATGTAGTTACAGCACACTGGAAACCGACTTTGACATCACTCATACTGCTTTCACACGTACGCAAAACCCCTGAAAACTGTGGGGTGAGCTGAAATGTGAAGTCGAGATAAGCCAATAGGACAAAGCAGCAGGAAATATTCAGGAAAATTCACCACAAGTGAGCAGGAGGGGGTGCTTGATTTAAGTATCCAGCAACAGGAGCATGATCATAGATGGTATGGTCAGTATGTTCTTCTACACTCTTTTGAAGATATTATGAACATGCAGAACATTTATGTTGGCTCAGCACATTTCTTTCAAAAGATATCTTTTTATTAAATTAACTTATCATTATGAACTGTCTGTTTTTTCATTGATCTATTATGTTGTTGTTTTTTTTAAAGTGCAATAAAATAAAAAATAAATATGTAAAAGCAAAAAAAATGTTACCATAGTGTCAGACTCTGTGGCTCAGTCATGTTGTCCCTCGACAACATTTGATCTGCTAACAGCTCTGTCGTGTGTCAAGTTTATTTCCATGAATGTGTAGAAAGTCTAGAGGTTTCTGAAAAATGCACTTTATTTATGCATGTAAAAGAACATTTGAAGATATTGTGACAGCCGAAAGTGTCTGACAGGAAATCTCTCGTGGCAAACAATATCGTGCTGTCGAGTACTTTTCTCTACCTGCCTCAAGAAAGGTGAAGGATACAGGAAGAGCCCATCACCTCCGTGGAAAGCAGGACTGTGTCCAAGGAACATCGCACGTGAAACTCCTGAACCTGTAGAAGTCACGCCTTTTCATTCTTTGAGATACTTTCTGCATCCTTGTTGAGCTCACAAGCAATAACTGTTGCAAGGAGCAACTTCACAAGGCTGCAATGTTTAGATTATCATTCATACATTATGCACTCTTCAACACATAACATCATGAAACACACATCCTAATTTACTCATATCATATATGTGAATTAACTTCAAAACACCCAAGTGTTCATGGTTTAATCAAAACATTTTTTTATTATGTTTTAATTCAAAACAGAGAATATGCCAGTAAAATGTGGAGGATTCCCAAATAATTTCACAATTAGAAATCATAGTAAAGCATGTCAAAAATCTGAAAACATTGAGGCAAACTCAAAAAGCACCTGAAGACAACAGCATACCTGGCCTGATAGTTAGACATGGAAACCACAAACATCAGTCAGACAATCTGTAAGAAAAATAGGTGTCTCAACATCTTTGTCACTTTTCCAAACTGAAGTTTGACTTCCCTTGTATGCTTAAAATTGTCCAGTGAAGCTAGTTTCCTGCCTATTAAACTAGGCAGACCATCATTTTTAGTAGTTCTACAGAAGGCTAATTGTCTGGTACTGGGGTCTTCAACTGGTTCCCAATATTTTGGCCTCCTCTTGTTGTTGTTAGGGTTATTGTCCACCTCCCCCATGGCCTTATAACCATCCACACACAATGTAACGAGGAGCATTAATTGCAGTGTCCTGGCCTGGCAGTGGGTCTACATCACCCTGCAAAGGACAGAGGGCGTCATTTCCTCCCCATGATGAAGCTAGGAGCCTCGGCATCGTCTTCGGCCTCTCTCTCTTCATCACCTTCCTCCTCTTCTTCGCTGCTCTCCGAGCTTTTGTCGTCTTCTTTCTTGTTTTTGGCCTCCAGTTTGGCCTTCTTTGCCATCAACTTTTTCTGCTTCAGCTTGTCCCGCTTCTTCCTCCGCTTTGCCGTTCTCTCATCGGCTGCCTGTTTGTTGAGCTCCACCTTATCCAGGTAATCCACGTCCTCGTTCACCTTTTCTGACATCTTGTCTAGAAAGTCCTGCCTCTGGTATTCTCTGCGGCGGAGGTGCCGATAAACGTGAAACTCGCCGCTGCCTGCCCCGGCGCTGGAGCCCATCACGTCTCGGACGAACTCCGGCGGGGCCCGCGGGTTCCATTCTTTAGGCCGGTCCGGGATGGGAGCTAGCTTGTCCGGGTTCCGCATCAACCTCTCCAACCTCAGACGCTGCTCCTCCGCCGGAGTTTTGGCTATTATCAGAGGCTGAGCCTCTTTCCCTCCTGTTTTCTTCGGCTTGTTGATCTTCTGTTCGTGCGCCGCCATCTTTCAAACTATCGCTATTGGTCCTTTTCCTGTTTGCTAAGGTCGCACCGGAAGTACTTCAGGGCTTTTGTAACCGGGGATTCATATTTTTATTTTTAATTTAACGTTCTTGTGGCTGCTTTTCCCAACACCTGGACAAATGCGACAGTGAAATTTTTGCGACGATATTATGTTTATTTTGATGAAGTTGTCACTGTTTCTTTATTAACTGTTGTAATTGACGTTTAGCTGTACCAATAGCATTCAGACTAGAGTTTTGGGGGCTTGTGCTATCCAATCACCGTTCAAGTCCCGCCTCTCCTCGCTAATGTGAAGTGTGTTGACGCACTACATTTATTCTGCCTCGCACGGTACCGGCTGGTCACTTTCTGCCACATTTCTCCTCCTCATTTAAAGGTAACACATACCAAAGACTATGAATACTTTCATTAAAATCACTGCGAGGTGTCTGCGGTCCGGGGCGCAAGCCTATCTGCCAAGACAAGCCGACGGACGCGCTTGGTCGGCCCCGGCCCGGTTCCTGTGTGCGTCGGCGGACCCCACGAAAGACCTTGGTGAGATCGTGAAGAAGGACAAAGTGGTGGTGTTTATGAAGGGGACGCCGGCTCAGCCCATGTGTGGCTTCAGTAATGCAGTTGTTCAGATCCTTCGGATGCATGGGGTAGACCAGTACGCTGCGTACAACGTGCTGGAGGACCAGGACCTCAGACAAGGTCAGTAAACTCAGGTGAACTGTTTAGGACATGACGGCAACAAGTTGTCACCTGTCAGAGAAACTCGTCTTTTTCATCTTACCTTCTTCAAAATGGACCATGAAAGTGTCACGAAACAGTTTGTTTGCTTGCTACCTGCTTGTTGTACGGTATGTAACTATTAGCCTCTTAGCTGTCCTTGTTTTTCACAAGACTTTTCTTTCAGCACATTCACACCTGTGGTATATCAGACTTCTGTCAACGGCCATCTCAACTACTTCTGGGGATTTCTGAGTGTTTTGTTTTTATCAGTGCTCTGCAGCAGGACCAAAGGGTGTGGTACTCGAGTAACACACGACACCCTCAGTATTATTATGTCTGACATGTACTGCTACTATAGTTACAAGTCTCCTGTGTTTTTAAATGGTGGCAGGCAGAACATGGGACAGGAACAAGGAAGTACTTTTTAAGAACGTCATCACGGTCATTTAATGAGATGTTGTCACTTGAGGCCCGAAACAGCAGAATAATGCCAAGTCATGGCATATGTAATAGCAGCAACACACAAAAACACCCAAACTCAAACACAACACATGTCATTGTATGTAAATCATCAGCTAAAAGAGTTGCACACAGAATGTTTGGACTCAAGACTTCTCACTAAGGATTTCAAAACATTCAGGGTAACTTTATTTTACAAGGGAAATATTCTCATTGAGATACAAGATCTCTTTTTCAAGAGAGTCCGGGCCCCAAGACAGCAGAATGAAAGTTTCAGACACAGAACAAAGACATACAATAAACAAATATTACATCAGTCAACAAATCAGAAGCTTTAAGCAGAGCAACACAAACATGTCAAATGATCCTTTATCCTGCTTTTAAAATCTTCCATGCCAACTAAACCCTCTAGTATAAGGTGACTCTGCGGCAAACACACTGAAATCACTTTCAACAAAGACAGAGCAACTTCAGGGAATGACATACGTGAGTCCTTGAGATCGAAGGCTACAGCTGCTGACAGCTTTAGGAATGAGCAGAGAACATAAATGAGAAGGCAGTTCATGTAGTACGGCCTCATAACTTAGTTTTTCCAGTTTAAAGTCAGACTGCAAGTTGTTCCAAGCGAAACGTGCAGAAACGAACGAAGGTTGTTGAATCCATCCTTCAGAATGAAAAGAGAGGAAAGCTCGTTTGGAATCATTCCTAGAGTGGCTTTGTAAATAAAGACATACCAATGTCCGAGCCGGCGTGTACTTAAAGTAGTTCAGATGACTTCAGAATATAAAGTACAATGATGAGTAAGAAAACCACAGTTTGTTATCAATCTCAGTGCCCCATGATGCACTGTAATACTGTATATGAGGACTCTGAGCAGAGGTATTCATGTACAGAACATCGCTATAATCAAGGACAGATAAAAAAGTTTCTTTTTGAAATAAAAGCAGAGACTATTGAAGTGCGTGTTAAAGAGTTGTATATGCTGCATCCACTCAATGTTAGCAAAACAAGAAGTGCAGTAGTAATCTACTATCTATCACCAATCCACTTTCAGATATTCTTTGTATCATAATTAAAAGTGTTTTTGTTGCTGTTGGTATTATGTGTGAGGCTACACAAAGCATGTAGTTCACCCAGCATTGCATTGTGCTGGCTTCACATACAAACAGGAAGCAGCAACAACTGTCAGCTTTTTCAAATTACATCTTTTAAACTCAAGTGTAAGAATTGTACTTTTGATCATAGAGAAGGAGCTGTTCCATCTCGTCTGAACGTCGTCATGGAGACGATTTGTGGCCACCTCCTGCAGTTTAGTCTGAATGTCTTCAAAGTGAGACTTTCTTATGTACAGGTCTAATTACAGATGCTCTTTAACTGTTTATAGGTTTCTTTTAAATTGCACATATATTTCTATTCCTGCACAGGTTTTATTTTTATTTTATTTTATTAGCATATCCAGTGACTATCAGTTTCAGCGAATATTATCTCAGATATGTGCCGATATTACTGGATTTATTAACCAGTCAAATAGCATTTCATTTGAGTATCATTGAATGAGACTAGCAGTTCTGTTTTTGATGTCACCAGCAGAGGGCGCTACATGGTTTACAACGAGTATCACTCTCCAGAGTGTCAAGCAGTGATGCACCTACATGTGCAGTTACTTTTCAGTTGCGTGACTAACAGCAGGTCTTTGTTATACTGTATATCTTTTCCACAAGTGTTTGATAACTGCATTTGAGGGATCAACGCACTACGTTTGTATATCTATATTGATCTCTACTAGGGATGTAACGATTGACGATACTGGTACAAAATGAGACTGAAGACAAATCATGACTGAAAAAGATTCCTTTAGGGGCTGCAAACCCGCTTGTCAGTGTGGTTTTTAATGTATTTTTCTCGCAACAAGGGGAGGTGATTGGAGCTTCTCATTGTGGTGTCGATTAAATGCTGCGTCATATTGGTTGTGCTATTTGTGTAGTTCCCTGTCTTCTTGCAATATTTGCACACAGTTTTTGTCTTGTCTGTTATCTTCTCACCTCTTTCATTTTCTGTCTTGGGGAAGCCAAAATGCTTCCACGCCTCCGATTTAAAAGACGCTGGTGCGTCCTCAATTTCAAAATCTTGCTCTGCAGCTGCCAACCTCCTCTGCTCTACAGCTGCTGACGCTCACCATATTATTGCCATTCATTTTTCAGAGTACCGATGTGAACCATGACACCTTTGAATCGATTTATCACGATTTTACGATGAATCTTTACATGCCTTTTCTCCACAGATTGAACATAGATCTAAGAGAGATATCGGCCTATTATAGATCGGTATCACATTTTTTTGTCTCCCCCATATCAGTCGGCCCTATTTCAATTGCTTTTGTTGTCTTTGCAACTGACGGTAATTATGACAAACGTGTGATATTGTCTTCAGTGGAACTTTGATATTAATGGATCTGATTAATATTCAGTGAGGATCTCTTACTGTAGCAGTCCTCTGTTTGTACTCCTCTTGTGATCTTCTGAGCCTGACACCTGATCCATTCATGTTTGACTATATTTATGACTCTGACATAAATGCCATTTGCCTTCCACAGGAGTCAAGGACTTCTCAAACTGGCCCACGATCCCTCAGGTATACTTCAACGGAGAGTTTGTTGGAGGCTGTGACATCCTGCTCCAGATGCACCAGAATGGAGACCTGGTGGAGGAGTTACAGAAGCTGGGCATCAGCTCTGCACTGCTTAACGCTGAGAAAGAATCCAAGTAGAGGAAGAGGAGAAACTCCAAACCACTGACGAGACAGAGGACCCACATGCATCAGGTTAAATCCCTCCCACCCCCACTCGGATGATCGCAGGAAATTCAACTCTCAAGGCAGTCATGGACAAAACGGACTCACCCCTCCGGCAAATACGGCACAGCAAGAGTGCAGATGAAAGTTACAAAGAGCAGCAACTGGATCATGAGTCGTGCACATCCACGCATCATCATGTTTCATACATCATACATACACGCTGCACTGCTTTACTTTGCAGCATATATGCACCTGGCCAGCAAGGACTTGAATCTAGAGGAAAATAATTGACAGTGTCTGCACAGAGATCCAAAATCTTTTTTACCTGACTCATATCAAGGTTTCACGTCTTCTCTTTAAATCTGCAACAAACATGGTTTTGCTATTTGGGGGGTACAGATCCAAGTTGCTAAAAACAACACTGACATATACCTTTTAAGATGATATCACTAAGTTGGCTATTCCTAACAACATTCACATTTATTAAACGAATTCTGTCAGTAATTTCAGCCTCCACTGGCTGCTAGTTGCTATCTGTGCTGTCTTCCACTTAGCGCTTTGCAGGAAGTCTACACTGGGTTTATCATCTTCCTCCAACTGCTAAAAAAAAAACAAGAGACCTGAAACAGTAAAGCTGTGGACCAGTTTGGTGACATTTCACATCACACACAGTCATTTTGATCCTTTTTCATACATCATTTACTGATTAAAAGCAGCTTTAATTTCCTTTTCAATGAACACATGGATGACTCTTCGATTTTTACACTCCTCCAGCATTTGAAAGGGTTTTCATATTGTTCCACTTCACGACTCATCTCATTCCTGCACACTCTAATCACCATAGTAACAGGGGAACAGTTTGAAATCCTCCCAGCAGGCTTTAAGTGATGAATACAGCGATGATCATCTGACTCTATCAGCACTGTTAGTGAACTTATTCACATTGAAGGTTGAACTTCTACTGCCAAAGGGAGACTTTAAAGGTTCCCTCTCTGGGTTTTGATTAGGTAACACAAGAGCGCTTCCAGCCTTTATCATCTTCCCTCTTAACAGTCCAGCTTCATCTCCTGGTCATCTTTCTCTGTGTGTGTGTGTGTGTGTGTGTGTGTGTGTGTGTGTGTGTGTGTGTGTGTGTGTGTGTGTGTGTGTGTGTGTGTGTGTGTGTGTGTGTGTGTGTGTGTGTGTGTGTGTGTGTGTGTGTGTGTGTGTGTGTGTGTGTGTGTGTGTGTGTGTGTGTGTGTGTGTGTGTGTGTGTGTGTGTGTGTGTGTGTGTGTGTGTGTGTGTGTGTGTGTGTGTGTGTGTGTGTGTGTGTGTGTGTGTGTGTGTGTGTGTGTGTGTGTGTGTGTGTGTGTGTGTGTGTGTGTGTGTGTGAGACCAAATGAGCCTCAGGGTGTGAAAATGTGTCCTCATACTAGAAACCCAAATGCACTGCCTGTGACTTCAGTACACAAAAAGAGGGGACAATACTGCTGTTTATACATTAACGCTGATGTGTAACCTATTCAACAAAGAGTTTGTGTTTTTGGACTGTTTCATCAGAATTAGTTTTAACAGTGGAGGACACGGGTGTCTGTGTATGTTCTCAGTCATCCAGGTCAGGGTAGATTTGAAGCTTGATCCAAAGCCAACTGGACTTAGTGGACAGCCTTGGTTTTAAGATTTTCAACCAAGTCCAGTTGTCTTTGGATCAAGCTTCGAATTTACAGACACGGCCCGACCTGATTACACACATACACATCACATTCTCTCTCTCTCTCTCTCTCTCTCTCTCTCAAGATGACTGATTTACAGCGAATCTGGACAAACAGAGACAAGCAGTAATATTTCATGTTGGTTGTGTCAGTCTGTGGATTTTTTGTTGATTTGTCTGTTTTTGTAGGGGCGGGGAGTGTTTTCTGTTTTTGAAGTTTCTCAATGAGCCTCAGAGACTTTGACACATTGAATCCTAGATTTTCCTCCTGCTGCACACAGTTGTATTATGAAAGCAATGGTCATGTAGTACACTGTAAAGTATTGTACATTGAAAGCCTATTATTAGCCACATGTAAACCCTGCACCGATTAAATATTTTGTGACACAAACAGCCAGTGCCCTGGATGTTCTTCTTCTTCTTCTTCTGTTATGGCAATCAGCATGTGAGAGCCCAAGGGGGTTTCTTCTTCATATGTTTTAACTGACTACTGATCTCATCCAACGGTACAATGTATTGTCTAACCCAGTGGTTTCCAAAGTGGGAGGGGGGTCATAAGACGCCTTCCAAAAACAAATGACTTAAAAGTGCATTTTTTAGTCATTATTGTGAAATAGTCCTTTAATGAGATTTGTTCTGAAATGAAAGTAAAGAATGCGACTGTAACAATGTAGGTAAATAAAAATGCACACAGACCCCTGCACTGGGTATTACTAGGGGAACACAAATGGGAGACGCAGAGAAGGGTTATCTGGCACAACTTCATGAACTACCAAGGTGCATGGAGAGTGAAAGGCTCCACTTGTAGTATAAGATCAACTTTATTACACTGACGCGTTATGGCTTGTGGCCTTCATCGGGGTCATCCATGAGAGATGAGCCTGATGAAGCCATCATCATCATTAACACCCCGTTCTTTACCAACTGTTTCATGTCACAATGTATCTCGTAACAAAAGTCCTTATGTGCTTGTTTCTGTTCCTCAAATGAAATTCCTGAGAATTTTTTGTACCAAATTCTGAGCACCCAACCTGTTTGCACCTTTTACATCTTGTGGTCAGATTATTGTAAACCTGCAATGTATTCATTCAATGAGCTGATCACAAAATGGCATGAATTCTTGATTCAATGTATGCAGGGATCCCATTTCTGACACAAGATGGACATTCTGTTTTAGCAAGATGCCAGTAACATTTTTCTGAGATGAGCGAGAGCAGCTTTCATTGAAGTTTTCAAATTGTCTTTTTGAATTTCTTCCTTCAACTGATTATCTGTTTGTTTCACTTTTAAAGTCTTCTGACTGTGTTGATGTGTTCTTTCATAAGTAGCAGTGAAGAGAGACTTGCAAAGTGAGTGAAATATTTTAATACAAAATATTTTACAAAATATTTCTACACAAAACAGTAACACTACTGTAAATGTTTTGTTAGATGTGGATGAGTTGTGGACAGTCCCGTTGACGTTCCTCATGTCCTCTGTCTCTAACATCATCTGACAGTTCAATAAAAACTAACAATGAGGCATGAAGGGGATTCAGGTCAGAGTTTCTGCAGGAAGCGGAGCACCAAGTCTCGCAGTGTTGTGCGCAGCGGCTCATTGTTGTCACAGACGATGTGTGTCCCGTCCTCCTCAAGCTGAATCAGCGTGTCCTCCGCCTGAAGGTGGAGAATGTGTCCGTCTGCCGTCTCCTCCACCTTAACCTCTGTAATACCATGCTGAGCAGGGAAGAGGGAAATATGCAGAGCACAGTTTTTATAAAGTTCTTTTTCCCCTTTGTGTCATTCATTCATGGCTTCATGGATACAAAAATGCAAAAGCAGTGTCCATCTATGTTTCGGTAGTTGTGTAAGTTTCTACTAATAAATCAGGGAGAAACTAAAAACTGACCTAACTTATTTGATTGTTTTTAACTTTTAAATGTCTAAGGGCGCACTCACACTAGGCAAAGTTGCCCCCCCCCCCCTCCACATTACCCCGCTGGCCTGCACTCACTCTGCTGAAGGACTAACCGGGCCTGAGCACGGTAATGAAGTCTGTCCACGTTGTGTACCCGTGCTTGTGCTCATGCATGAACTGTACCGTGCCGAAGCACACCTCTTCCAAGCATTCCAGGGCCAAGGAAGTGTACCATGCTTGAGCACAGATCAGAGCACTCACACTTGTCGGCACGGTACGTATTGCCTAGTGTGAGTGCGCCCTTAGTTTTGTTGTATTCTTTTCATCTATTGGGTTTAAATCATGGGCTTCTGCAACAATAAACTACAAATCCTGTCAAAGTTATTCATGACGAGACTGTAACATCAGCGCTGATGAGATTAAGTCACAAAAGCTGCAGCAAATCAGGGGGGTGGGAAAAGTAAAAACACATCTATTCTAAGTGCTGAAGCCTTCTACAAACAGGTGACAGCAGATTTCATACCTTTTGCAACGTGGAGAGGAACGCTTCCAGCGGCACAGCTCCACTCAGCAGAGGTTTTGGGGCCAGAGCAACTGGAGGCTCTTCGATGACCCGCTTCCTCTTCTTGCTCGGGGCCACTGGAGGGGGTTTGGGCACCGACTGGAAACACAGATGAGAGAAACTTTATTTTTTGAATAAACAATGGAATCCACACTTGCATCTTTATGTATTAATGCTACCAAATCATGTGAATATGTGTGACGGACACACACTCACCTGCAGTGTGTGTTTGTTGTCTTTGGAGTGCAGCACTGCAGACACAGTTGCCAGCGAGATGCCAGGTTTAATCTCAGAGGGCACCAGGGAGTTTGCCAGCTTGAAAGAGAAGAATCTGACGTTTAGACTTGAAAATGTGCCACCTATTCTCTGACAGGAGTTCAAATATCTCCATAATGCATCTCAGTCTTTAATTCTCACAGCTTTCTGCATGCCATTTGTCATTGTCTCTACCAACACTGGAGATAATTTAAAGAATGCACTCAGCACCTGTTTCAAAAAGTACTGATATTATCTTTTATTCAACTTTGTCATCTGAGTCTATCGGGTCCCTATTTACCGGACAAGTTGAAGGAGAACATATTCACTTCGCAGACTTCTAGCTGCCATAGGTCCTGCTCTTGTGTGCTCACCTCAGGCAGTATGTAGACACGTTCATAGCGGCGTCTGAATGGCAGGTTGAGCACAGAGCAGCGTCTGTAGGGCATAGGAGGAGGCTGCAGCTCCAGCATCAGATCCGAGCGGTGGGACTGGGTCATTGGGGGCTGCGTGTACTGCTCTGGACACACCACATGGAGGGGCTGCGGGGAGGGAAACACAGGACATGGTTTAACTCTTGATGTGGACACAGAGCTTTGACATATATTAGTTTGATATGGATATAATTGTCTACAACTCTTCTGCTTAAAATCTCTTTTAAAAGAAGCATCAATACAGCAAATTAAACTAATTTAATGAATAAAATAATCATTTTAATCTGCTATTTTTTTACACTTAGTGGTTACAGTGTTCACCAGAAAAGTTTTAAATACAATAATATTGTTTTGACCTGAAAATGACACCAGGGCAAAAAATCATGGCATCCCAGATAGTCGAACAAAGATTAGAGATAGTCAAACAAAGATTAGAGATAGTCAAACAAAGATTAGAGATAGTCGAACAAAGATTAGAGATAGTCAAACAAAGATTAGAGATAGTCGAACAAAGATTACAGACAATTGACAAAGATTAGAGATAGTCGAACAAAGATTAGAGATAGTCAAACAAAGATTAGAGATAGTCGAACAAAGATTAGAGATAGTCAGACAAAGATTAGAGATAGTCAAACAAAGATTAGAGATAGTCGAACAAAGATTACAGACAATTGACAAAGATTAGAGATAGTCGAACAAAGATTAGAGATAGTCAGACAAAGATTAGAGATAGTCGAACAAAGATTAGAGATAGTCAGACAAAGATTAGAGATAGTCGACAAAGATTAGAGATAGTCGAACAAAGATTAGAGATAGTCGAACAAAGATTAGAGATAGTCGACAAAGATTAGAGATAGTCGACAAAGATTAGAGATAGTCGAACAAAGATTAGAGATAGTCGACAAAGATTAGAGATAGTCGACAAAGATTAGAGATAGTCGACAAAGATTAGAGATAGTAAAACAGTGTATAGTATATAGTGTATTCCCTCATGCTCTGTTTTGAATGCTGATCAGAACATTTTGATCTTGCTTTTCAGATTGTATAATTATTTTCACTCGGGACTGGTGCTGACTAAACCATTATTTGCTTGTTCCACACCTTCTCTCTTGCAGAGTTGCATGTTAACTAAATGGATTTGGGGACAGCCATTTCAGAGCCAGAGATTTTCTCACTCTATTTGCCATTTCTTGTCTTAAATTAAAAACCTCCTCTATAAACTCCTTTTTTTCTCATATAAGTGGCAACAGTACATTTCTAATCTCTATAAAAGGGACAACTACATGAAGTACAAGTGTCATGACCATCGCGTGTGGGTGCTACCTGGACTTCTTTGAGCAGCTTTGATACTTGGTGGAAGTTGAGCCGCGTGTCAATGGGACAGTAGACACACTTCATAGCCAGCGGCTGATACGGAGCCAAGGCATCCAGGTAGGAAAAGTCTGGCTCTGGTGAAGTAAGAGAAGTACATTCAGAAGCAAAGCATAGCTTTATAATAACAAGAGAAATATGTTTCATCACTTCATGTGTATGAAGCCGGAGTGCTTGAGATAAAGTTACCAGTAAAGATGATTGTGTTGAGGCCGGATTTGCCCCACAGCTCCATGAAGTGAACCACGTCCCCGAAGCGAAGAGACGGGTGACCAGTGAAAACCACGCACGGCTGTCTGAAGTCAGTGCTGAAGTCTCCGTGAATGCTGGGGTAGTGCTTCAGCTTGTTGGTTTGGATCAACTGAAATGAAGAAGCAGGCGTTGTTAGAGTTGATTCTGCGTGGTGTTTGTGCAGAACGCAGAGGATGTGAAGACTCCGTTATTTCTAATCAATTCTCTTACTCATACTCTGATAATGGTTTCATGTTTTCATAATGTAATAAATCAGTCCTAAATGTAAAATGCTATCACAGTGGAATGCTCACCAACACATAATATAAATGGAAATAACCTTTGTACAGTTATGGAGTGTTTACCACGTTGTACTAATGTCAGGCAACTTCATAAGGACTGAGAAACCCTCTGCAAGCTTTTACTGGCTTTAATGGGGTCGTTGAAATACTGCACAGTTCTGCACCAAAGTGAGAAGCAGCGGCAGGACTCACCTCTGCATGAGGGAACGGAGGCTCTGGAAGATAAACCTTGGATTGCTTGTTGTGGCAAAGCCTGAAATAAAAACCATAAAAGTACATCTAAAGAGAATATCCAAGAATGATCATGGACAACAGAGAACAAGTAGTGTATCAGGTGACCTTTGACAATAAGCAAGACTGTAAACAAGCCTTGTTTACCAGTATTGTAAACAATGCATGGTTATCCTTCAAACACAGAAATCTAAATACTGTAGTTATAACAATTCCAACCAGTAGACACAGAACTGCTGCGGTTACAAAAAGTAAATGATTGAGTTGAAGAATTCACTCGAGCTTTAGCTTCTGTAGTGTTTAAAAAAGGTAAATAAGATGTACTTGGTGACATATTTTAGGATTTTATATACACGTTTACTTCTTAATATGTAAGCTAAGACATTCAAACAGGTGAGTATTACCAAAGGACAAAGAAGCTGAACTAAATGTAACCAAACTTCTGAAATGCTCGTACTTTGTTAACCGATGTACAAATAACACAATTTGTTTCAGAAAACAAGCAGTCACTAAAAACATAAACCTTGATGGATAGCTCCTCACCACTCAGCAAAGATCTGAGAGAACTCCAGCGAGCTGTTAGCGACAGGTGAGATGAAGTAGAACGGTGTGGTGCCCAGGTTGGCGCTGTCGATGAACTGGTACAGACACTCCAGCAGGTCATATATCACCCCTGAGGAGTAGCATGGCACGAGCACATTGCCTCCTGCTCGAATTGTCATGGCTACAGGTACAGATGAATAATAGTGACATTAAAAACACTTTAAACAAAGATGGAAGATTGCATGGACATTTTTCAAAATTAAAAAACTGTTACAACAGTCCAACAGTCTGTTCACCCTATCAAGTAAATTTGACTCTACCTAGGTTGCTGCAGAATTCTCCCAGCATGCCGTCTGGGTTGGCTGTGGGCATCTGCGTGAGGCCTGTCAGAATTAAAACATCGCTGTTCTTCAGGGAGCTTTGGTCCATTGGCTTAGAGAAGAGAACATCAGAAACACTTAACGTTTACATCACTTCCTTTATTCCTGCAAGTTTGTCTCTGCCCACATGAGTAATAACATCTGGCTTAAGGCCGGTTGACCTACCTGTGGATGTGTGGTGAGGAGGGATGATCCTGACACGTAAGCAACTTTCTCATGATGAGACTGGATGATCCAGTTGGAGCTGCCTAATGAGTAACCAGAGCTTAAGGGGGAGACCTGTACAGCTCCAAACAGCTCCTGGATAAAGAAAAATGAATAGGAGGAAAAATAGAGGGAGCTAATTAAGAAGTACATACAGTCATCAAAGCCTAATGTCTGATGGGTGGGATCAAGTGAAGCCTGACATGTGTCTGTCTGACATCAAGGTAAGGCAAGACAACTTTCACAAGTTCTTACCACTTTCTGTGAATAACCCACAAGCTGCACTTTGCTCAGTGCAGAGTTGACTTCCTGTATGCTGTAGCTTCTCTTCCATGTCCACACTTCTACTGCATCTTTTAGTGGACCAGGGAGCATCCTGATATATAAAACATATTCATTCATATCTTATAGTTTCGTGTGCATTATGTGAATTGATGTTGACTGATTTCTCAACAGGTTACACACCTTTGTATTTCCTTATTTTTCCAGCAGGTGGCAGACTGAGCCTTGGGAACTCTTTCCATGAAGTTCACTAACTCCTCCATCAGCAGTCTGAGAGAAAAAAAACCCAATAAGAATGCATTAATTAATCATCTGAAACCCAAGTCAATGTGCTTTGGTGCACAATACAATATCACCCAGAGTTTATTGTCCTGCGGTGTCTTAAAAATACACATTTTAATTCAAAGCTTTGTTGAAGACCTAAAGATAATCTCTATAAACAAATCATGTCAACATCGAGAAAGGTGTGATGGTAACATGCATCTTTTCCTTTGTGGTGATATAAAAAACTATATTCTGACCCTTTGCCCTTTTTATGTCATACCTGCCGATCTGCAGGGTGGGTTCTGTGGCGTACACTGTCCCTGTGAAGCCGGTGTGTTCAGTAATGTAAGGTAAGGCCATCATGCAGTGGTAGTTGGAGATCAGGATGACATCAATAGTTGATAGATCCAGCAGTTCTTTCTGTGAGGAAAAGATTGTTGATTTAGGACAGATTTATATTCTTGTTTATATAAAGTGAAGCATTTCAATACAATTTACATATCAAAAACTGGATGCTTCAAGTTAGGATAGTTGCAGAAAGCCTGAACTGGTAAGCTACCATGCAACAATTACTGATAAACAGAAATAAAAGTTGTTGTGTTTTTATCAGGCTGCTTTCTTGGTTTTGTTTTACCAGTCTGCTAGCATAGCTTCCTGCAGCTAATGTGAATTTAGAGCATTTAACTGATGTCTAAAGCCTAAAGACTTTAGCTAAACTTGCTACATAATGCAATCGATGTGTGGTGGCTGATTTGACTACCTCAGGGAGACAGAACTCCGGCTGTGAGTCCACAAACACTCTTCCTGCACACTCTTTCAGCTCCTGGAAAGATGGGAAGAAAGGCCTTGTTTACCATCACTGTCAAGTCTTTAGACGTTCACAGAAGGCAGATACAGATGGAGATAACTTTAGTGAAGACACAGGTTGAATGCTCAGTGAATTGAATACAACAAAAACAATCCCTCATACCTTTTCTAAGTTTACTGTCCCATCCTTAGAGACCCAACCAGGCAGCTTGGAGAGTCTGGGGCTGAACGGAACAAAAACATAAAAAAATATAATACTATTTTTTAGGCAAAAGGTCTGTTAATAAAAATAACAAAGGTGATGTCTGTGACTCACCTGTGAACGAGCGGAAGAGGCAGGAAGTTCAGGACAGATGTGGTGTCCAGCCCACAGTCCAGCATGATCGTGGTGGATTTGAATTTGAGAACATTGCAAGGCAATGTAGGATGACCAGACAGACAATACTGAAACACATGGAAGGAAAGTCTTCAGTGATAAATACTGAAACAACTTTGCTGTAAGAACAATCATTTTTCTGGCAGATACAGTACAACAAGCAAGTTAAACAGGACATCAGTTTGGTCCATATGTCAATCAATCAATCTGTATGGCGCCAATTCATAACAAATCTCAAGACACTTTACAAAAGAGCAGCTAAAAGACATTACTCTTTGTTACATGATCTACAAAGGCCCGACATTAATCCATCATGAGCACTAAGCAACATTTAGCACAGTTACAGTGGCAAAGAAAAAACTTGGACCAGACTCATGTTAAACAGACATTGCCACAAAAGTGTTGGGCTTGGAAAGTGGGATAGAGGGAGATGCAAGAAGAAGGATGGAGGCAAACAGAGCAACAACAACAACTAATAAGACATGAAAGGCTTCAGTGTATAGGTCTGTTTAAAACAGTCCTATGTGTAAGTCTTATTTTAAGACCAAATGTTCCGTTTGGCAACATTAAACATGTGACTTCTTGTTGGACTGTTTTAATTAAATAGTTCCCAAACCCAAGCTGTCAGCTACATTCATGTGTTAGCCCCAGTAGTTGAGATACAGTGCTGTTAGCTAAGAAGCTAACAGAACATCTAAACTCGCTACCCTTACGATTTAGTGACGCATTATTATAGTCAGCTAGGGGTTAAATGTGTTACTTTAATCGCCAACATCGTGTCTACTCACCAATTTCATTTTCAGGACAAGTTACGGGAGATGTATTAGTTGTAAGTGGTCAGGTTGCTAACACTGCATCCTCCCACTGTGTTTCTTTGGACTCTGCTGGCTTTGTTTCTCCGGCTCTGTGTCATTACTGCCCTCTACAGAGCTGGAGGGTCTGTACAAGTCACAACCTAAAACATCACCAACTCGTATTTGGTATCGCTCGTAAAAGAGCACGGTTCATTGCAAGAAGTTCCTGAAAAGAGAAGTTCAATCAAAACATCGATAATTGCTGTCAACAAGTGCACGTGGCCACAGGCGGCTGTCAGTCAGACTCGCTTTGCTTTACTTCCGGTTTTACAGATGAAGCGAATAAATACCATTTTAATACATATAAACGACGAAGTTACATTCACCATGCCAGAGCTCAAGTTCATTTCATAGCCATTCAATAATCTGAATGTTTGAATAGCTTTGTTATTAATATTTGACATAGAAGTGCTGTATTGTCTCAGTTCATTCATAAAGTGAAGGAAAGTAGGAAAGCAGCTCTATACTAGATATGATCAATATATCTTTAGTGGCAGGTTATGTACCACAGTCATTTAAAGTAGCCGTAATTAAACCGCTTCTTAAAAAGCCTACTCTTGATGCAGGAACTCTAGCTAACTATAGACCTATCTCTAACCTTCCTTTTATCTCAAAGGTCCTGGAGAAAGTGGTAGCTAATCAGTTGTGTGACTTTCTCCATGACAACAGTTTATTTGAGGAGTTTCAGTCAGGATTTAGAGCCCACCATAGCACTGAGACTGCTCTAGTTAAAGTTGCGAATGATCTTCTTCTAGCCTCAGACAGGGGACTTCTCTCTGTACTCGTCCTGTTAGATCTTAGTGCTGCTTTTGACACGATTGACCATCAAATCCTGTTAGAGAGACTAGAACAATTACTTGGAATTACAGGGACTGCTTTAAGTTGGTTTAAATCCTATTTATCAGACAGATCTCAGTTTGTACATGTTCATGATGAGTCCTCTATGCACACCAAAGTCAGCCATGGAGTGCCACAAGGATCAGTGCTTGGACCGATTCTCTTTACATTATATATGCTTCCTCTGGGTAATATTATGAGGAGACATTCAATAGATTTTCATTGTTATGCAGATGATACTCAGCTATACGTATCAATGAAGCCAGATGACACCAATCAGTTATGTAAACTAGAAGCATGCCTTGAGGACATTAGGACTTGGATGACCAGAAACTTTTTGTTGCTTAACTCAGACAAGACTGAAGTTATTGTGCTTGGACCTAAGAACCTCAGAGAGACTTTTTCTAATGATACAACTGCCCTTAATGGCATCAGCGTGGCATCTAGCACCACTGTTAGGAATCTAGGAGTTTTATTTGATCAAGATATGTCCTTTAACTCTCACATAAAACAAATTTCAAGGACAGCTTATTTCCACCTTCGTAATATCTCTAAGATCAGGCAGATCCTGTCCCAAAACGATGCAGAAAAACTAGTTCATGCATTTGTTACCTCCAGGTTGGATTACTGTAATTCTCTTTTATCAGGGTGCTCAGGTAAATCTCTAAAGACTCTTCAACTAGTCCAAAATGCTGCAGCTCGAGTACTGACTAGAACTAGGAAAAGGGACCACATTACTCCTGTATTGGCTTCTCTGCACTGGCTCCCTATAAAATCTAGAATAGAATTTAAAATCCTTCTTCTCACTTACAAAGCTCTAAATGGTCAGGCACCATCTTATCTTAAAGAGTTAATAGTGCCGTACTACCCGTCGAGAACATTACGCTCCCAGAATGCAGGCCTGCTCGTGGTACCTACAGTCTCTAAATGTACTATGGGAGGTAGAGCCTTCAGTTATCAGGCGCCGCTCCTCTGGAATCATCTACCAGTCGGGGTCCGGGGGGCAGACACACTATGTACTTTCAAGAATAGACTTAAGACTTTTCTTTTTGATAAATCTTATAGTTAGGGCTGGCACAGGTACAGACCAGCTCATAGTTATGCTGCTATAGGCCTAGACTACCGGGGGAACTGGCACCTTGAGCTCTTATCCCCTGCTCTCTCTCTCTCTGCATTCATATGACATTACTGCATGTCACTACCTTTAAATCCCAGTTACTAACCACATCTTCTTCTGGGAGCTCCTGAGCTCTCTTAGGTTCCTTGGGATTGTTGCTCCTGCTGAGCCCTCTTAGGCTCCATGGGATCGTTGGTGGACGGCCTGCCAAAACAACCCCCCCCCCCCCCCCCCCCCTCCCTTCGGGATCGTAGGTGGACGGCCCACCTGAACAACCCCCCCCCCCCCCCCTTTTTCCCTTGTTCCCTATCCCTCTTCCTGCATCTTATCCCATCTCCCCCTATCCCGTTCCAAGCCCGGCGCAGTCTAGGCTGTGAAGGCTGTTTCGTCATGAGCCGGGGTGTCACTGCCAAAGATTTCTGCCTTTTAATAAGGAAGTTTTTTCTGACCATTGTATCTTTTGCTGCTTTGCTAAAGTGCTCATGATGGATTAAGCTGGGTCCTTGTAATATAGCAATAAGTAAGGTCTTTTACCTGCTTTTTGTAACATAAACAATGAGCATGGTCTTTTTACCTGCTCTTTTGTAATATTAATAGACAAAGAGTAAGGTCTTTTACCTGCTTCTTGTAAAGCGTCTTGAGATAACACTTGTTATGAATTGGCGCTATACAAATAAAGATTGATTGATTGATTGAGATTGAAAGTTGGTTGGGATTCAGTTTTTCATATGAATATTGAATTGTCTGAAAAATAATAAATAGTTATGTAAGATGAAGCATTTAATTTCCCATCTTAAACCTCTTAATGTCAACATCCATCTTAAATTTCTTTCTTAGAAAGCTGGCTTCATCCTACCTATATATTTTTTTTTTTAACACAGTGAAAGAAAACATGAGATATGCCTCATTGCTCGAGAACCGCAGAAATCACGTGTGAAATCGATATCAATTTGTAATCTTTGTAACACCAGTTTAGCTGGGTAGATTGGATGTAATATTTTCGTAAAACACTTCCGTATTGATACAGTAGGCATACATATCACACATATTCCATGATTTCTCCCAGAGTGTCAGTGTTGCCAAGTCCGGGTGTTATAAGCGACTTTGGGCTTTTTTTTTTCTGTAAAGTCGCTTACAAATACCGTCAGTCGCGGGTTTTGGGTTTTTGGGCTTGTTTCCTAAAGTGTAGTTGCTTATTTGGGCTTGCTTTGCTCCCTGTATGATCTGCTACTGATTCTCTGCCAGCTCTTCACAATAAAGCCAAACACGAACGCGATAGTAAGGTTGTCCTTTTCCAGGATCTGTCTAGCTACAACCCCGTTTCCTTGGTTACCACGCGCGCCCGATCCGGCCCCCCCCCCCCCCCCCCCCCCCCTCCACACACACACACACACACACACACACATGCACAACTGCACAACTACACTTGACAGAGCCACAGAGTGACAATGCCTAGGAATAAGTGGGGAAAATATGGAAAAACATATAATAAAGAGTGGGAGAAAGAGACAGACTAGATTGGCTCAGTTTTGAAACAGAACGCTAACTTTTGCTACCAAGATTTGAAGTCAATAACTTTGTGTACTAATAACAAACAGTAAATATAATTTGAGGGTTAGGTCATTAATTCCTGAGAATTCAGAAGCTGGTGAGTAACAACGCCTGAAAACGGAGGGAAGGGGGAATAAACTTTTAAACTACAGTTTGAGAGCAGAGATGACTAGTGAAAATGTAGCTTACATTTCGACTTAATTTATGCTTCTATGCATAATGGCAAAAAAAAAAAAAAAGACACAAAATGATTGTTAAGTAGCCTACACATGTTCGTGAAAATCTTGATTTTGATTTGGGCATGGCTGGGTAGATATTATCTATTAGAAGAGCCAAGTCGCTTGTTTTGGGCTTATTTCCTAGACCAGAGGCCTGTACTACGAAGCAGGATTTGGGGTTAGCGAGGTAACTTCAGGGTTAACCCTGGGTTTTCAGTCCTACGAGGGTCGTTCACTTCTTACCTGGGTATATCGCCACGGTAACTTACGCTGCACGCCTAACCTGCTCCGGTGCAGGTTATGTTGGAGATAAGAGATCAACCTGTGAAAATCTCCGCCCATTGACCAATCAGACCTTTAGATCGTGGAGCTCCCGGAGCTGTTCGAGAGAGGGGGGGGGGACACTTCATGTGTCCCGTATGATTTTACATTATAGTCCGTTAAGTTAATGATTATTTTTCACTGATATACGCTATATCGTCCTTCATCCTTCCTAGTTGTGTTTTTAAGATGCACAATTACGAATAGCTTCTTATAGCCTATCTTTGAATTATATCTTAATATTATTTTTGTAATGTCTCCATGCCGCTCTGTTTGTGATCGTCAGAGCTGCAGCTTCTCAAACTGTTCTACTCTCCACATGAAAGAGTCAGAGCAACAGTTCAGAGAAGAAACAGGAGTTATTATGGTCAGTTTTAAGGTCAACTAACGATGGAACAAATATAATAAGTCGCAGTTTGGACGTTAATACTCGCCGTTTTTTCTTTTTTATGCCATTTGTTGCTGCAGCTTTGTAACTTTAGTCTTTGGGAGCCTGTTTGTCTTAAACATACAGTATTTATATTGTTAATAGTATAGTTTGATCAGAGTTTTTAGATATGACGATCTGCCGACGGCAGACGCAGTTATGATTGTGATAGGTTAAATGAAGATAACTCCGCCCTTTTATGTGAACGCGCTCTTGGTAACTCTGGGTTTACCTATCAGGTTGATAACCAGCTTCGTAGGACTGTTAAGCACGACCTCTTATGTTAGGGTTAGTGAAGCCAGATAACCCAAAGAGACCCTGGGTCTTTTTAACTCGATTCGTAGTACAGGCCTCTGGTTGCTTGTTTCTCTCACGAGATCTGGCAACACTGCAGAGTGTGTATCATTAAATAAAGACGACCAAAAAACATCTAGAGACGGTTACATGACTCAGTATGTTTATTATAGTCTTGTTAGATAATATTTTTAGAACATGTCATGCTGGTTATAGCTTTGTGTGAAGGTAAATAGCCTGTGGGCTGATAGTGGGCGGTGCTAAAACGTCAAACCGACCAATCAGCTTTCACTCCGGTGGTTTAGACCCCTCCCATGCTAAGCTAGTGGTGGCTATCTAAACACCAACTTTAACGAGCTGTTAAACCACTCCCAAGTGACCCAAGCCGTTTCTCTTATCTCAGAAAGAAAAAATGACTTCGTGAGAATGTTGCGAAACTGATGTGGTAACTCTGGCACCTAAGTACTTCTGTCTCTACAGTCGGCTTTGCCTTTTGTTTAACATTTACAATTGTGTTTTTGTGGCTAACAGCTAACAAGAAAATGCAGAGGCTTTGAAGCTACTGAGGTCGGTGTTTTCTCATGGGGGATTTGTACAGTTATTAGTCAAGCAGATTTGCGAGTGGGCAAGAACAGGTATGTGTTTTTATTACTGATACATACATTTCATTTTCTGCTCTAAAGTGAGCTAAGGTTACGTGTTACATCAAACAGTGAATCTACTTTTTAACTGGGGAAATTAGTTACATAACCTCATAATAATGATGTTGAAGTATTATGGATTGTGTTGTCATACCATACAGATTACAACGATGTTTTAGTTACGTTTGCTTTCACAATCGTAGAGCTAATAATAAGCACTTTATACACTTCTACACTTTATAGTAGAAAACTGACAGCACACACAAGTCTCCATACATTCAAAAACGTAAGGTATCACTCATTTCAGAGGGGGGAATGTGTACAATACTGTACAAAGTAATCGGAACTATATTCATAATCTGCGGACATGTCAATATCCACTGCCTCAACTCAATATCAGCAGTTTAGCTTTACAGTAGTACGTGTTGCCTTGACAACATGTGACAAAAAAACATGCCTTAATAAGTGAGTGTCATCCTTGTCAGTGCTTAGTCATTGCTTCCTGCTAAATCGACTATGTATGCATTTTTTATGGAACAAGTGTCTTGGTATTTAACAGACCAGAAGGGAGGGATACACGCTCAGTTTCTTCACCATGGGCAATGCTTGCAGTAATCATCTCGGGATCCCTCCTGCCAAGGGCCCCAATGCTGTGGGATGTACTGATTTTATGATGGACCACACTGAAAAGGTAAAGCCGAAAAACACAACTAACCAGGATGCATTTTGTATGTGTTTAAAAATCCTTTAAATGTATATTGTTTGAGAAGGATCTGAGTCTGACTTGTGTTTAATATAGGGGTGGCAGTGTGACATAATCTATTCTTACCAAAAAATGACAAATAAGAAAAGAAAAAAAACTTCAGAAAGGAAGAATACCTTAAAACGGAGATGTATCTGAGATGTAATGGAGATCTTGATCTGTTTAAGATGTAAAACTTTACCGTATGGCCTTAGTGATACTGTGACATGTTTAGTTATTGTAAAGAGAAGCACCATGCAGAAAGCTTGTCTGCTGTAAAGCTGCTAAATCTCTAACAAGTTGTTAGTCACTTCCATTCATTGGTCGATCTTGCCTCAGGTCAACGAGGACAAGAGTTTCAAAGTTCAACATGATAGACAAACAGTATCTGTATACAAAAATGTAATCCCACAGGTATATGGGACATACAGGTTATTCTATAACAATATAAAGTGTGTACGCTGTGCTGCATAAACGCCTCACTCTGTTTACAGGGCAGCTTCTTCCGGCTCTACTATCCCTGTCAGGAGACGGAAAAAGCAGAAAAACCAGACTGGGTACCATGTAGGGAATATTTTAACGGTCTGGCAGACTTCATGAAAATCAACAGGTCTCTCAGTGAAAAGATTTTCAACCACCTCTTTGGTAATTTCCCTCCCAATTAGTACTCTTACTTGTGTAAAAGTTTATCTTTCCATGCTACCCTATGAGGTTTGTCAATATATGACATTTTCAATATACCTGTGAAAGGATTTGTGAACGTTTTCTCCTGGATCAGTTCAGAGTTTTGCTTGTGCAAAAGAAATGTAATCATTATAATGTTGTGTTGACAAAGAGGACCCATGTAATCAATCTGCCCTTTACATTGTGTAAGGGACAAGACTAACTTTGACATCAACTAAAGCAAAGAGATCTACTGTGATTTAAAGGAGTCTTGTCAGCTTTAATTCTGTAAGTTGGTGTCATTGTCACACTGTAGAAATGTGTGGACATGATAGTCATAGTCATCAGCACTATGAAGTCCTCATATTCTCCAGTAAAATGTCTGTAATGCTTCTTAACAATGTTACTGTGCTGTTAAAAAGCTTCTACTCTGTGTATTACAGGGTCCTTTAAGATCCCAGCCTACTTGGATGCTCCATTTAAATCAAATGTTAAATGTCCCGTGGTTGTCTTCTCTCACGGCCTTGGAGCCTTTAGGTATACACATTTTAAAAAAGAACATCATATAGAACAACATATAGGCCACAGTGACCGTCTAATCGACGTCTCCTTGGTGTTTTCGCAGGACTTTGTATTCAGCTATATGTGCAGAACTGGCCTCTCAGGGCTTCATTGTGGCGTCCGTGGAACACAGGTACCAATACATTAATAACTTAATTAAATGTTCTTTGAGCTCATATGTTCTCTTATTGTGGATTTATTTATTTTACAAATGAGGGGAGCTTCTTAAAGTAAGCAGAAACGAGATTGGCTGTGTGACAGTGATTCAAATGGAACTGACGTTGTAAGTCAATCTTTAGTTATTCAAACTGTAGGCTCGTGTACATGATAAGTACCCTAAAATTAGAAGCGTGTTGGTTGGAGGAAATTATAGTTGAACTTTAGCCAAACAAACAATAGCAGAGGTCAGTCCCTCCTGCAAGCCACTGTAGTGTCTGTTTATCTGTGGAGTAGGGATGGAAAGGGTGTTTGGACAATGGTACGAACCAGGTCATCACATTTCTTTTCAGTATAGAGACAAGGGCACCATATGGAGATGAACATAATGGCCACAGTTTGTCACTCAATGTGGACTGAAGTGGTATTCTACTGAATTTTATCAGCCAGGTGAAGGCCAAACAGCATGTGCTTGTGTGCTGTGACGTATTTCAAAGCTGTGACAGACTATGTTTCACATGCTGCATGGTCAGAGGTCAGTCCAGACGCTCAGCCAGTGTTGTTGTTGTCACGCTGCCAAATGAGTACGCTTAGTCACTGACCAAATACAAAACAGGATGTTAAATGTGATCTCATGCTTCCCCAGTATTTACATCTAACATAATGGGAGTGATCTTTGTTCAACTTTGTTTTGCTTTTGCAAGATTATATTTTAAGGGGAAATTTACAAATACAAGCAAATAATCTAAAAAAAATCCCTTTCTTACTAATTTAAAGGTCACATATTATCCTCCTTTTCATCCAGTTTAAATAAGTCTCAGAGCTCCCCAAAACATTTCTGTGAAGTTTCTTGTTCTTAATCCACTCTGATCCTGTATTTGATCATGTCTATAAACCCCTCTATTTCAGCCCTGCCCAGAACAGACTGTTTCTGTGTCTGTAGCTTTAAATGTAAATGAGCTGTGTTTGACCACGCTTGAGTGGCTCTGGTTTTCTCGCTCCATGCCATATTGTTTACGCTGAGAAGGCAGGCACAAACACCTAGCTGTGGGATTGTCACCCACCTGGGGGAGGGGTTACTGCCCTTTGTGATGTCATGAAGGGAACGGCCTGTTTGAGCACACATTTTCTGAAGGCAAAAGATGGAGAGGATGGACTTTTCTCATAATTGGGGCGTTTGTAGACGGACTAGGGACAAAAAAAGTGTTAGAAAAACATGGTGAAGTGTATTTTGTATAATATGCGACTTTTAAACATTTAATATTGTGTGTTTCTGTGTTTCTTTGGCATTCAGAGACCAGTCAGCGTCAGCTACATATTATTACCGTGAGAAAACCGAGTCTGAAAAGGCGAATGAGAATGTGCCGAAAACATCCGCCTCAGCTCAAGACAACCTGGTTACAGAGTGGATGTACTACAGAAGTCTGAGGCACAGAGAGAGCGAATTCCCGCTCCGAAATAGACAGGTGAGAAGCATTCAGCACTGAATGAAAGCAGCAGGTCCAGTCATGTATAAAAGGTAGAGGTGGAGACAACGGGCCTCATTCACTAATATGTGCGTAAAAATGTTCTTACTCTGCGCATAAAATAAGTGCATACACAAAATCACCGTCAGATTCATGAAAAGTGCGTACCAGCCAATTTTGTTCTCACCACCAGGCGTATGTTAGTGAATCAGAATCATTCTAAATCGTCAGGCGCGTGCCTGCAACCTGCAATCAGCATACTACCACGCCCCCATCTCCCCATATAAGGACATCCGATTGGTGTATCAGGACGAGAGCGGCGACATGGAGACAAGTAGAAGTTGCAAGACGTTTTGACGGTCTGATGCGCTCTCTTCTGAAGGCACCGGCTGCAATTTCTTTCAGCAAGGCTGGATCTTTACACTTTCTGATGTAAATCACAATCATGTATATGTTCCCTGAAGGCCCTCAATAGGCTCCAATTAATCAGCTGGTTTTGGTAACAGATGTGATATTTCATGGCAGTATTAGTGAGAGAGGTCGACGATTAGATTCAAGATTTTAGATTAAAGGATAAAAAGGCATACATCTCATGATTATTTAAAACATTTAGTAATTGCATTAGTTAATTCACGTTTTTAATGCTCGTCTTTTCAAAACAAATAAAAATATATCTTATTTTTTACTGAATGTATTTTCAATATGTCATGCATTTAATTAAAAGATGTTTGTTAACATTTTCTGAGAGAGCTGGTCAATCATTTGTGCGTACGCATGGTCTGAGGAAGTTCTATTTTTTTATTTTTGAATAAATTCAAGTAAGAATATATTGAAGAATCTCAGATTTGTGCTTCAAACGTTCGTATTGACGGTTTAAGAACAGATTTGTGCGAACGCACTGTTTGTGAATGAGGCCCATTGCTCTTTTAAATGATACCAGTGTTGATTGACAGCAGCTGCATTGCAACATGTCTGAACTTAGACTCACTAACCAACATGCTGAATGACGCTGATGTTGTTCAAATCAAACCACATCCTTAATTCTTCAGCCTGTCATGTGTTGTTTTTTGTGTGTCTCACATAAGTAACTTTCTTCTCGCTTACATTGGCATTTCATGCTGCCTTGTTTTGAAATACTACTCTGCATTATGTTGAGACTGTATTTCAGTATTTTGTATTCATGTGAAACCATTTCAGTGTGCAGAGAATTATTTTCCCCTTCTCCTCACTCGCATGAATCATTGTTGTCTTTCCTAGGTGAAACAGAGAGGAGATGAATGCATTCTTGCTCTGGACAAACTCGCGGAAATCAACTCAGGAATAGCCGTGCAGAATGTGTTGCAAACTAAGTTTGACTGTACAACTTTGGAGGTAAACTTTTTTTATTATCACCTTTGAGATTTGAGTCTGGTTTTAGACATCTGAGGTCTGATAGCTGTCTGGGAGTCTCACAGATAAAAAGGGGCAAAAACATACAAAAAGAAAAGAACTCCAAACGAATCTGTGCAGTCTTATCGTGTCACCACCAACTTAAGGTAAAGATATGGTCCAGTTATCAGTTTCTCACCAAACAACATTTAAGGAAAGACTGAACAACATATGAAGCACAAGTCGAAATAATTTGAACAACTTTTTCGCAACAGTTCAGTTACATTTTAGGTATCTTGAGTGCATACTAACATCCTTAAAATAGATTAACAATAAAGTGTTTCTTCAAGAGTCATTCAAAGTTTGAAGTCTGTGACGAATGCAGCCCCCTGGCTGGGGCGGGACCCTAGTCTCTGGCACCCTTATTTTGGGGGTCTTGAGCTGAAAAGTTTGGGAACACCTGGTCTAGACCACAACGTTATAATATTTACAGAGACCCAATTTTGTAAACATGCTCGTAGCTGTTTTTTTCTTAACTTTTTGCTATTGATGCTGTTTATATTCCTGTTTTTGAGCTGCTGTAACATCTAAATTTCCCCCATTGGGGGATCAATAAAGTTTATCCTTATCCTTATACATAGCTCCACTTTGAGCAAGCGCCTGGGAATAACAGAAGGCTTTAAATGATTAAGAAGAGAAGATATTTCATCTTTTCAAACGTGTCCTTTTACCTGGGTGACAGTTCAGGGTGATTTTTTCAGTGATCTTGTTTCTCACCATCTGTTCTTATTTCCCCTGGCCTACAGAACTCCATGGATATGTGTAGGATAGCTGTGATGGGACATTCCTTTGGTGGAGCTACAGTGATTGAAGCTCTGTGCAAAGAGGTTAAATTCAAGTATGTGAACTTACAGTGTTCATCCATCTTCATTCCTCTGTTCTGTTGGAAAACAGCATTTTATTTGTATCAGTAAAAAAAGGGAAATTATTCTTATGAAATATAGCTTAACACCCAGTTTTAGATCTGATCATTAAAGTAATATCTATCTTCTGTGTGTTTTACGACAACCTTCCCTCTCTGAACTCCACTTGTTTAAGGTGTGGCATTGCACTGGACTCCTGGATGTTTCCTTTAGACGATGAGATTTTTGCCCGGGTGAAGCAGCCGATCTTCTTCATCAACTCGGAGAAGTTTCAGTGGGCGGGGAACATCAGCCGCATGAAGAAGCTGGACTCAGCCGTCATTCAGAGAAAAATGATCACTATCAGGTAAAAATGAAAGTCATGCAATGAAGTTGATTCACAATAAGTCTTTCTGATGGTGTGAAAGTCAGATCCATATTTCCCCCTGATGTGTCTTGATGTTGTCCTTCAGAGGAACAGTCCACCAGAGTTTCCCAGACTTCACCTTCCTGACGGGCAACTGGATCGGGAAGCTGATGAAGCTGAAGGGAGAGATCGACCCAGAGCTTGCATTAGACCTCAGCAACAAAGCAACCCTCGCCTTTCTGCAACGCCATCTGGGTATGAATATTAAAGCACTGACATTTCCTGCAGTGCTCGTCCAGGAGCTGCAGCGCTAAAACAACCGCTTTACGAGCATGACACACATTACTGCTCTGTTTTAAACACACCTGGTACACCCAAACTGTTGTAAATATCTTTCAAAACAAGAGTTTTTTTTGCCGATGTCCCGCTAGGTCTTTAAACTAGAGCTCAGGAAAGTTAGACGCCATTTGTTGTGATCTGAGCTACCCTCCTATTGGACACGCAGAGTTAACGTTAGGGAGCGCTGCGCGAAAATAGAAAATGCTTCAACTTCAGCGCAGCGCGCAAGAGCAGCAAGGAGATACGCTCTTGCGCGGAGCAACCCAATACACAATAAATGGGCTTGACAGGGCCCACCGCGTCCTTTCTGAAAGGCCCTTAAGTCTGTATCATGTTAAGAGCAGAAATGCACATTTTCAGCCTGAGTTGTGCTGCAGTCCTGAATGAACATTATCATGCTTTTTACAGGCCTTGAGAGAAACTTCAACCAGTGGGATCCTCTGATTGACGGGCAAGATGAAAACCTAATTCAAGGAACAAATATTACTTTGCTTCAGTCTGCCATATAACTGCAGAAGATACCGAGGACTCTGGTCGTCAGCTTTCATCTCCTGCTGCGTGGGACTCAGTGGAACGGTCCAAGAATGATCGGCCAGGTCTAGTCAGCTCTCGGAAAGGACTGAGGATAACATCGTAATGAAGTAATGGAAAGGAAGGAAGGATCATCTCTACCTCACCATTAGGACAGACTTTTCATTCTGGACAGATACAACAATCAGTGGATCAATGTTCGTTTCATGAGGCCTGAATGTTGCGTATGAGCAGCTGAATGCTTCTTTCCACCGTCTCACTATCGCCTTGATGAAAACTCCTTTAATCTTTCTGATTTTGGACTCTGTTTTAGCAGACTGAGATTATGTTTTTTCACACAAATTTTCCTTTGTCTTTTTGGATACGACTTTCCAACAGAGACAAGTTATACTATGAATGCTGTGTGATTATGTAACAAGGCCTTGCATGAGAATCATGTCCAACCAATGGGCTGGAAATGGGCCTTGTTAAAAGCTACCAATGATAGCAAAAATGCATAACTAAATTAAATAGATAGCCATCTTAGCAAATGAGTTTAATTTTAAGGATTCCAACACTAAAAACAAACATGCCATAACTCAGTGTTCACACTGTTCATCCTGAGTCACTGTGACAGCCTTCTACTTTTATACTTTGTAAATAAGTGCCATTTATACACACCATAAATCCAATAAACCTGGGTTCTATACTAACACACTTTCTGACATTTTAATTAAAGGTCACGTTATCCTCCTTTTTCAACCAGTTTAAATAAGTCTGAGCTCCTCACAGCACGTCTAAAGTTTCTTGTTATAAATCCTGATCCTGTATTTGATCATGCCGATAAACCCCTCTATTTCAGCCCTGCTCAGAACAGGCTGTTTCTGTGTCTGTAGCTTTAAACGCAAATGAGCTGTGTCTGAACACCCCCATCTCTGGAAGGGGGTGTGACTCTGGCTTTACTGCACCATGCCCTATTGTTTACAATGAGAAGGCAGACTCAGAGGGCAGAACAAACACCTAGCTGTGGGAGTGTCACGCACCTTGGGGAGGGGTTACTGCCCTTTATGATGTCATAAGGGAAAATCTCCAAACGGCCTGTTTGAGCCAAGCGGCTTTAACAATATAAAGCGAATGCAGAAGTGCACGGGGGGTGAATTTTTTCACAACGCAGACGTTTTGATTTTATGAACAAAAGGTGTTATTCATAGTTAGGTGTGTAGCTGACCTGATTGACAGGTGGGAGCGATGTAACGGTTTGTAAGGAGTCTTTAAACCCGCCTCAGCTCCAGCTCTCAGCCTGTCGTTAGGTTGACTGAAAGTTGGGGACAGGATTTCTAGCATGGCGGGCGGCTGCTCATGATGAGCCTCCCGAGCCCCCTGCAGTAACAGACGGATGACGTCACTCAGGCTTCATATTTACAGTCTGTGGTTTGAGCACACATTTTCTGAAAAGTCGAGCAGGAAAATTATGGAGGATAGACTTTCCTCATGATTTGGGGAGGTTTGAAGACAAACTAGGGACACATATTAGTGTTAGAAAACATGGTAAAATGAGCATGTGACCTTTAAAGGGTCGATTTTCCAGTTTAGAAAAACCGTTTAGAGTTCAACTAGTTTGTCATCATTCTGAAAATGGGTATTACTTTTGGTAAGACAGAAGAAAGACTGATCATTGGAAAGGTTGGACCCTTTTCAAACCATCACTATTCGATACAACACTGTACATGATCGGAGACAAAGAAGCAGTTCTTGTAGTGATTATTTGTTAATTCGGACTATATTGGGGCAGAAAAAGAACCATCACACATATTGCATGTTCAGCTTCACCAACAAATAGGAAATTAAAAAAACAAAAACCAGACATCTGCTTGGTTCTTTAACGATATTTATTGTGCCAACATAAATACAGCTTCATCGCATGCATGAATCCACACAAAACACAGGGACATTTCTTGAAAACTGCTGCATTTTTTATATTCAACCAAAGATTCAGTTCCTTTCAAAGCATTGTATCAGTTTATGAGGACAGATCATCTGTCACACAACAGTGCCCAAAGTAAGGCTGAGCAAGCGAACACACGAATGCTAAGAACAAACTCTTGAGATAATGACTGCTGTTATTGTACAGTGGCACTTTGAACTACGTGTTTTTGTTTCATGAGAACAATGAAATCAGCCAATGGGCCAAAGGATAAAGACAACCTGGCAGGTAAATCCAATAATCAAGACTGCCATCGAGTAAGGAACACAACAAAGAAAGAACTTGAGGTTTTTTTTACAACTTAAAGAAAAGAACAGTAGAAACATTTCTGTATTAGGTCTCTGATGAAGACTCAAACAGAAGGTTGTCACTTCTCTGCTCAACAGGCAGAGAATCTGCAGAACCATCATTTATCTTCAAAGAGAGATGAGTGATCTTCGACAGCTGATCCTCTGAGGAAGGAAGGAAGCTAGTTATCTTTTTTTCATTGCATGCAGAACTTGTAGATTTATGTAGATTAACTACTGAAATGGAAACTAGCAAGATGGAGTAGTGGATTGAAGCTGAATTCAACCGTATTATTTATATCACTTACCAAAACTGTCATCAGAAGAGTATTTTTCTTCCTCTATCACACCAGCATTGAAATCCTGAAAAATCATCAACAAAGCTTTGACATCAAGTGTTCACATGTGCACTGGTATCCTGGTTATGACAGCACTGGCAGCTAGCTTGAGTAGAAAACGCAGTATTCTCACAGAAGAGCAACTCACCTCGGTCTCTGGACTCTCTGGTGGTAGTGAGAGTAACGGCTACGATGGTGAAAAATAAAAACAGAGACATGAAGATCAGAAACCTGGCTACATTTATCATGTTTAGTGGAATCATCACCATATTCCCATCAATAATCAGTGTTTCCCCTAGGTTTAGGTTTATATACCCCCCTTATATAATGGGAGGGGAAACACTGATAATGACACCAGGGTATGAGTGCAATTATTAACAATTTCAAGGGTAAAATTAAATTAGCCCTCTTTTTTTGCAAATGTACCAGGCTGTACAAAAGTCCAAATCATATTATTTGGGGCGACCTACGATCCATCACTGTGAAATACAAACACAGATCCTGAGTGCCTCGTTGACATTGTGTGTAAGCCAATCTACAGCTACAGACACTCACAGACTTCACTAGAAGGAGCCTCTTCTTCTTACAACATTTAAGGAACTGTGAAAGTGCCTGAAGCCTGCATTATTTGTAAAAGCCAGCAGGGGGAGTCTTCAGTGGTAGCACAAACAACCAACATTTGTCACTACTACAGTTACGTCAATACTTCAGTTGACATTGGGCCTCATTCACTAATATGTGCGTAGAAATTTTCTTACTCTGCGCATAAAATAAGTGCATGCGCAAAATCACCGTCGGATTCATGACACGTGCGTACCAGCCAATTTTGTTCTCACCACCATGCGTATGGTAGTGAATCAGAATCATTCTAAATCGTCAGGCGCGTGCCCGCAACCTGCAATCAGCATACTACCACGCCCCCATCTCCCCATATATGGACATCCGATTGGTGTATCATGACGAGAGCGGCGACGTGGAGACACGTAGAAGTTGCAAGAGACGGCCCCAAAAGGTAAAAAAGAGCGCTGTGTCCACAGCAATTCTGTACGTGCATTGGCATCCGGAATCAGCTGATCAGTCACTCGTCTCTTCCAACATGTTGTGACGGTCTGATGCGCTCTCTTCTGAAGGCACCGGCTGCAATATCTTTCAGCAAGGCTGGATCTTTACACTTTCTGAGACGTAAATCACAACCATGTATTTTCCCTTCATGCTCTTAAATAGGCTCCAATTAATCAGCTGGTTTTAGTAACAGATGCGATATTTCATAGCAGTATTAGTGAGAGAGGTCGATGATAAGATTCAAGATTTTAGATTAAAGGATGAAAAGGCATTTCATGATTACTTAATGCATTTAGTCAATGCATTAGTTAATTCATGTTTTTAATTCTTGTCTTTTCAAAAATAAAAATACATTTATATATATATTATTTTTTACTGAATGTATGTTTAATATGTCATGCATTTAGTTAAGAGTGTATGTTAACATAATCTGAGAAAGCTGGTCAATCATTTGTGCGTACGCATGGTCTCAGGAGGTTCTAAATTGTGTTCGCAGAGTAGAACAAATTCAAGTAAGAATATATTGATGAATCACAGATTTGTGCTTCAAACGTTCGTACGCACGGTTTAAGCACATATTTGTGCGTACGCACTGTTAGTGAATGAGGCCCATTGTCTTTCTGGTTCTTCTTCGATATAGCATGATGTTTATTCTGTTATTTGAGGTTCCACTTGGAGCAGAATCAAGGACATAGCCAGCAGTGATTAATGTTGTGTCTACCTGTGACAAACAGGTTCTTACCACTGATGCTTATCGACATAGAAATAGATGCCACAGGCTTATCTACCGTGTTATCAAAATATGGCCTTTTATGTTTTCAAAATATCATTACTGGGACAGCCAACCAGATGATTAAAAGGGTTGGGTTAAAAAACAAATAGGTTACATCACCATGGCTACATCCACTTCTAACCCCCTCACACATCCCATCTACATGACAAAGGCTCAACATTTCAAAATCCCCATCAAACGCAACTTCAGGAGTATCTCACTGCCGTGCTGTGACACATTTCCAACTGAAATGGGTCAGAACCAATCACTAGATAGAAGGCGGGACATAACATTGGGATGAATTTGATCCTGGAGGTTAACACTCGGAGTGGGACAAAATATGAATAGGGCGATATATTGTTCTTATCTGTGGATAGAACTGTCATATCATTGGTCATAACAAAATCTACATGTTAACAAAAACAAAAAACAGCTTCAAACAGACACCCTGGCAGTTTGCCTCATCACATCACCTCGTCACCTCTCCTCACGGTGGTGCTTATAACATGAAGGAAAGAAGTTAATTGTCCAAAGAAGAGCACAGCGAGATAATGCAGAAAAAAGGAATAAAGTAGTGAAGCAGGATACGAGGAGAAACTGACACCAAACGTCAGTGAATACATTCATCCTGCACTGAACCTTTTAAGGGGCTTTCTGTATTCTTGTGTTTATCAGATTTTGTTTCATGTTTTCCTTATCATGGGCCATGTATCATGTAGCTTATCTGTGATTCTCAGTCCTCGTAAACACAGTTACCTCTTTTTGTTGGGGGGGTGTTTCCACCATCTGCTCCCTGTCTTCCGGTTCTGTGTCTCTTGGTGGTTCTTGAAAACAAACAAGTATTCATATCATCAGGCTTTCAAACCTACAGAATGTCATCTCTTTCTGCAGCTGAAACTGCATTGCTGGCACATTTTGGTTATCCAGTGTGGTACCTCTGCAGATGTCTGTCAGACAGATCTCTCCAACAAGACAGGTCACCTCTTCAACCAGGTGACTCTGAAAAAAGCAACAAAGGAACCTTTCAGTTGTCAGAGTCAGACGTTTTTCTTACGTGTAGTTTCAGGAGAATCTTTTACCAGATCTGGACAGGACACTGAGAAGACTTCAGAATCAGTTGGCAGAGCTACAAAGAAAAAACAGACGACATTAATATCTCATGCTGCAGTGTTCAAATTTGACATTGGTTCACTGTAACCAAAGTAAACTTGTCTCTAAAGTATACAAATGGAAAATATAGCAACAGTCACACATGTTTCAATTCAACCTTCACATCCAAACAAGGAAGAAAACAGAACAAACCAGAAAGTGAATCTTCCTGCAGAGCCACAGGCTTGTCTTCAGTCGTTGAGTTATTCTGAAACAGAACACGTCATGTATAGCGCAGGTCTTAGCACCTTTTGTTATACAGACCAGCTCATTGGAAACTAATCTTAGAAGATAAACAGTTGTATTCATATTCTCTATAGACAGATATCAGGTCACTTACCTTGCTATTCAAAGACTCATCCTGGAGGGAAATGTCTCCACATTCTACATCGTGCTCTGAGGGAGCTTCTGTGAAGAGAATTACATTCACTCTTCAGATCTTCTTCATATACAGTATATACAGTACATCTTTTTAGACCACACAGGACACAACAAGCAGATATCTTTGGGATCAAGAGGACCGATCATGAACTGTTTGACCAGGATGCAGAGAAACATTGAAGCTTGACATTTGTACTAAATCACACTTTGTAACCAGGCCTGCAGAATGTGTCATCGCCCTTTTATGGTGTGTTCTGTAGATTGTGTTATTTGTTACTCACCAACTGATTGTTCATGAGGAAGCTCTGTACAAGAAACACGTGATTCCCTTTGGACCTAATTTGAAGAAAATGCACCAATTTTGGTGCCAAGAAAATGTTAACTTTTCAACTTCATATGCAATAGCAGCATAATGGTGCGGAAACCAGGCCTATATTTCAAACAATGTTTGAGTATTACTTTACCTGATCAATGTCAAGCTAACGTAAATGGTCCTCAATACTACCACCAACACATTAAAAAGGACACAACCCTCCTGCTATTGGTCGTGCTTTTTAATGTTATTATAATAGAAGGATTAGTTCTTTGGAAATGTAGATTGTGTTGAAATATCACATTAGCCATGTTGGCAACAACTTATTTCACAACACTAGGTATGTGCGCAACAAGCCAACTCAACGATCTTTCATTCTCACTAGTCGACACCAGAATTACTAGCTGGTTCTTGGATTTTGTAGTGTCTTTTTCTGTAGACATGTGCCCTGTAGACGTGCGTATCTATATTTTAATCAATACTTGTATTTGAGTGTTCACAAGATATCATATGTTGCACAGTAAACTCTATGTCTTATTAAGCCTTCACATTAAAGTACAGAGTGAAAACAGTGTGTACAGAACAGTTAACACCTAAGAAATGTAATCTGCATTTATGTGCATGTCAGCAGTTGAGAGCCCTGGGAATATAATTTACAAGCCAAGAAAACAACAACTTGATTTGCCAAGTCACAGTCAAAGATAACAGTTCTGTAGATTCCCAGCTCTGTAAGCATGAGCAGCAAGCGCATCAGAGGACAGCTAGGCTGAAAGTACCTAAGACCCCAAGCAGGACAGTGCAGGCAGAAAGAGAGAGACTGGGAAAACACCGTGTTGAACAAAAACAAGTGAATCTGATGATGGACTGGATTGAGTTCAAAATGGGCATGAACAGTAACTATGAGAAAAACAACTGCCCCTAGGAGGGTCTAATAGCATGACGTCTTTGACCACCAATAAAAATCATGCCAACCACTGAGATAAGGTGAAAAGGCGTAGAGAAGTTTGTTCTCCACGCCTCTATCAAAGGGTTTAAATATCAATGTTTTTGATGATTGTGTCAGTTCTCCAGCTGGGCAACTCACTGCTTTTTGACTCTGTAAAGATGAATAAAGCTTTTATGATCACAGACTTTGCTGTCTTCTGGTCCTGACTTCGAGGAACACTCTGCAAACTTTGAAGACTCTGACTCTACCTGAATGACAACTCAGACTTGGAGAAACAAAGTGTTGTGTTTATATTGGAGTCCCAGCTTAGGCTATTTCTGGCCCAGGCCTGAGTACGGGTGTCTCCTAATTTGACACTACAATTTCTACATTTCGGGACAGGGCCACAGAGTCTGACTCAGACGGATGTAGGCTGCATCCAAATCACAGGTTAGAAACCGTACTGGCATTCTGGAAATGTTTTTCTCAATTGGCTGAACAGGCCAGTGAAACGTGAAAAATATGTTCATGCTCTGCTGAAATATAACGAGAGCACATAAATAAAGTATTTTGTGCCTTTCTTTTGGGGGTGGTGGGAGGACGTGTCTTTGGGTGGGGGGCCACCAACCCAAATGAATGCTAGAAACACCGTCGTATGAGCAGAGCAGTTTGGCAGTATTTTGATCTGGAAAATGGAGATGACATTGTTTGAAGACTGTGTCAGGTTAAACAGGCATATCAAGTGGAGCAATGTGTTACTGCATTCAGGACAGGCATCTGGAAGCTAACCTGCAAGGAGGACTGAAGGCTGTTGATGCTAGCACTGCTAACCTTTAACCACACTCTAGTCTGAATTTAAATGTGCATTAAATCCACCTTGAAATAAGTCGCCTAGGAACATCCCTAGTTAGCACCCAAACTTATTTTATGATCCAGGGGTTTTTTGTGAAGGCTTATTATTTGATTGCCAGACAATTCAGAACCGACAGTATATGTCTCTGAATATTATTAGGACTTTAAAATCCAGTCTAAGTTTTAGCAAACCTGGGCTTTCATTACGTCACATAGCCTGAAACTCGGCATAAAAACACTGAAGAAGCATGTACCTTACATTGGGAAACTGAGTGTTATGAAAATTACCATTTCCTCTGCTGTCATACAGTAGAGACAATCATCTGGTGTACTGGAGACTTCTCTGTCACTTGGCTCATTTAGATCTGCAGTGCAAAGGATACAAATCATTGATGTGTTGAAGGATGTACTAAGAAATAAAAAGCATACTCTCCGAACTACCAAACAGCAACAGATGCGGTTCATGGTAACCCTGCTGCATGCCACACACTCTGTTTTACTTTACCTGTGCAGACATCTGTCAAACACGCCTCTTCAGCAGAACAGGTCCCCTCTTTCACCCCGTCATCCTGTGCAGCAAAAAAGAGACGGAATTCACGTATCAGAGAGGAAATGTCTGCAGGCTAAAATTTAGAATTGTGTTGGTAAAACTATTACCGGATATTGAGAAGAAGCTGTGCAGGAGTGTCCCTCACTGGCAGCTTCATCAGCGTCAGCTCGAGGGTCTGCAGATTCTGAAAGAGACGTGTTGCCTAAATGCTTCTGAGTGCTTCCCTGCTTATTGGAAAGTATCACATTGCATGTGCGCTACTTGATTAATAGAGCTCAAGTTTCGATTTCTTTAATGTTTATATTTTCTGAAAAAAGTAAACGAAGATGCAAAGGGAATGGGGAAAAGAAAAAGGTGTTTTACAGCCATAATGTACATGACGCTTGTGTTGACTATTTGTTTTGGTTGCATTACTTTGATGGGCCAACGATCACTTCTGGTAATTTTTTATTTTTATTTTTATTTTATATACTTTATTAATTTGTGGTTCGCACTCTGTTATTTTTAGACATGCTTCTCACACACACAGGCCTGAATCACACACATGCACAACGAGACCTGTGGACATGCATTAATGGAGAGATGTCAGAGTGCGGTGGCAGCCCCTTGGGAGGCGCCCCCTGAGCTGGTGGGGGTTCGGTGCCTTGCTCAAGGGCACCTCGGCAGTGCTCGAGAAGTGGTCTGGCACCTCTCCAGCTACCAGACCAACTTCCATATTTTGGTCCGCATCGGGACTTGAACCGGCGACCCTCCGGTTCCCAACCCAAGTCCCTACGGACTGAGCTACTGCCGCCCCTACTGCTCTTGGGTGTGGTTCCACAGTCTTTACCTGTTCAGTAGAGCGGCATGACTAAAGCCTGGCTCACACTGTACGATATTCCCCCGATTGTATAAAATTCGGGGTGGAACGTCAGCTCACACTGTACGACTGAATCGTTTACGACGCACAACCAGACCTTAAGATTTATGTGCTCACACTGTACGACCCGATTGTCGGGCACGTCCTGAGAGCTCACACTGTACGAGTGAAAATCGGGACGCAGCGTTGACAATTGTTAATAAAGTTTCATTTAAAACTCCAACGGACTCCAGGGGACAGCAGAGAAGGAAGTGGAAGTTGTTGTAGGATATAGGAAAGTTGATACAAACGTAGATATATGGATAAAATGTTTCAGAAAAGTGCTGCACTGATGATCTGTGCCGTCCTGTGAACTGAAACCTAAAAAAAAAAAAAAAAAAAAAAAAGCCGGCGTATATGGACTCGCATGCAGGTGGCTGCGGAGATGTAGGAGTCCTCGTCTCCGCAGCCACCGAGGACTGTAGGTTTCTGCGTTTTGCAGAGATAATTAGAGGTTATATAATATTGTGATAATATTGTAGTCATGCGCGACTTCTGCCAGACGCGCTTATGACGTAATTGTCAAGATTTTACATTCTAAATATCAAACATGTTTGAAATAAATCGGAGCGTCCCCGACGATCGGCGAGCAGATCGGGGACGTTAAGATTGGAACTTTGTACCACTCACACTACAAGATAATCTGGCCAGAGAATCGGTTCCGAGCAGCCTTGAGTCGGGAGCGACCCTGCGATTGTCGGGGAGGAGGAATCGGACCTCAAATCGGCCCGATTATCCTACAGTGTGAGCCAGGCTTAAGACAAAGGGGCTGATGGGGGGGATTTTATTTTGTATTTTTTTACTGCAACGTCACAGTTTTGCTCTTTGTATTGGAAAACTTCATCAATAAACAGTTAAGGCACTTCTGGACCTTGATATATTTTCTAGGTATGAGTCACAGTTGAATGTGACTAAGTCTGTTAGAGGCATTATATTCCTAGTCGCTACAATACAATATTAAAATACTGTGAGAAAATGTACCTGAACATTTGTCCTTGTGAAGACCCACAGTCTCTTCTTCAGTCATCAAGTCATTCTAAACCAGAACAGATTATCCATCATTAGCCTGAGGAATGTGTTTACAGGTGACTGCTGTCAATATTAGAAAATAACACTATCATACACAGACAGTGAAATTAGTCATCATCATGGAACATAGCTAAAGGAGTATTTGCTCTTGAGAACACTACCTTGTCATTTGAAGTAACACATGACATATTTTCCTTTGGTTCATCACCTTCAGCAACAGATTCTTGCTCCGAGTTAGCCTCTGTAAAGACAAGGACATTTACACTTTGTCATCAATCAGTTATTTCAACACAGTCTGTCACAGTACAACATGTTTATTTCCTCTTAAAATACCCCAATTCAAAGAGTGCCTTATTGTCTATGAAGTAAGATGCATTCTATTTTTGGCTACCTAAAGTCGAAGGTTTTTTAATACGATATTGTAATTGCTCGCCCTGAAAATGTTGAATGTTCACTGAGTATTACATGGTTACTTAATCAATCCCTTACCAGACACAGGAAGCACACAGGAGGCCAGCACTAAATCAGTCTGATTCTATAAAAGGTGACAGCACACACAAGTAAATCAGAAACATTAAAACATCATGCCCTTGCAAATATTTCTATCCAATTCGTTTTTCAAATGTGTTTTATGAAACATGAAGTGCCTACAGACTTTATTAAACTACATTAAGTAAGAATTCAATGTATTTTTTAAAGAAGACTTTAAGACAGAACCTAGTGATACAGATATTACCACATACCTGCTTAAAGTCTTCAGAAGTGTCCTCAATAATTTCACACACATCAAGGCTGTCACTTGGCCAAATGGCTTCACGGGGAATCTTTAGAAAAAATTACCCAACCACATTTCATCAAGTCTATCTACCAATATTTACCCAAGTCAGTTGTAGTAAGCATCATGTATATACCATGTATGCATTGTTGCATAATTTACCATTTTCACTGTTGTTGTACTGCTTACAGAATCAGCCCTTTCTTTATCCCCATTTTCATCAGTTGACCCTGAAATTCAAAGTTTAAAAAAACATTACAGCCTAGCAACATATGACCTCAGTTATGTTGTGATGGAAATAAACAAGTCAATATGAGCAACAACAGGTTTTTATGGAGTCATTTTCTACAATTGCATAATTTACAAATGATTCATTTTAGAAGCTGTTTGATTGAACACTTATAACTAAGAAACAAAGATGAAAAAAAAGAATAAATCATTGCTTACCAGCAAAAATTGTGTCAAGGTTGCTTTCCATGTTGTCGATATGAACATTCCCAGGTGGAGACTCCAAGACTGGTGTTGTGATCCCTGATTCATCTCCAACCTTTGTCGGGTTCTTATCCAATGGGCAATATAAGTCATCTTGCCCAATAGTGTCCATCATTGAAACGTTCCCCTTTTCCATCCCGGAGTTGGTTTCAGTAGATAACATGGTCTCATCCAAGCTGCTTTCAATGTTGTAGGAATCAACCTCTCCAAGCAGTGACTCCAAGTCGGTTGTTTCAATCCCTGACTCATCTATGGCCTCTGTAGGATTCTCATCTAACTGAGAATGTAAGTCATCAGGTTCGAAAGTGTCCATCATTGTGGAAACCTCCTCCTCAGTGTCTTTCTCAGTTTCAGGAATAAACATGGCTTCATTTATACCACCATCACATGTCACAATGTCTTTTGGATAAGTTAGAGACACCACCATAGTAGGGACCATACACACCGCTTCCTTGGAAACAGTACTTGTCAGGTTCTCTGTGGTTTTCAGTACTAGAGGTTCAGAGGTCTCATTGCCTTCTTTAGAAATCTGATTTCTCTCTTCCTCTGCGGAAACATCAAGAGAGTCAGTATGAACATTATCTACAGAGCTTTTACTGCTCATCGGACTACTTGCAAGTTTTGGGACCCCATTTTCAGTATGACAGTTATGAGGCTCTTCTGCACTCTGTTCTTCACTGTGGTCTCTTAGAGGGTCTATGCAAGTAACAGAAGCATCAATTTCTTTGTTTTGGTACGCTAGCTGATCCTCTGTTGGCACAGTCTCTTCCACTGTATGGTCACATTGCAGTGTTCTTATGTCTGAATTGGTCAGTTCAACTGCAACAGGATTGTTTTCAGTCAGGGAGCTCCTCCACCAGGTTGTCAGTGCCTTGTTCATCACTTCACCTTCACATTCTATCTGCACAACGTACTTGACTTTACCTTCTTCTTTTGATACTCGTGTGACAGTCAACTGTAAGGCTTTGTCCACTGTGAGTGCCAACAGCTCATCTACTGCACCGCTGTCCCAAGATCCACTTGAGGCATCCAAGCCTACCAGCTCACATAAAAATGCCTGTGGAGGACTTTCAGTCAGGTCATGGGGTATTTCCCTCACATCTAATACACTGACTTTGGACTTGTTTCCATAATCCACAAAGAAAACAAACAGCTCGTCCCCTTCTTTGTTGATAACCTCTGCGCGGTACCAAAGATTATCATCTGAAAATAGAGCAATGCATGGGCTACCAGGGGAAAGAGAGCCTGGGTCAAGAACTTTGTGGTTGGCTGAATCCCCAACCTCTGCAACATTAAATGTTATCTTATCAAGCTCTTCTGAGTCTGCATACTGACACCAAAATGTCTGATCTTCATTTGTAGTTGAGATGTAGACCTCTAACTTTTGCCCCTCGGAAAGCTCTTGTTTGGAGTAACTAAGAGAACAGGATTTCAGTGATTTCTGTAAGACCTCTGGCACCTGCCTGATGTCAGAGTTCTGGGCAGGTGTATCTTTCAGTTGTTCAGGTTTTCCTGAGTTAATTTCAGAACAATCAGTTGAACATCTTGAAGGTACTTTACAAACAACATCCTCACCACTATCTGTAAGACTGACTTCCCACACAGATCCGGATTGCCTGATAAACATGCACTTGAGCACCTTTTCTCCACCACCACCACTGTCTTTTTTGAATGCTGACACCACTTCTGGATCAAGCACCTTCTCTTCTTCAAGAGTTAATGCATGGCTCAGCATACAGTGTGCGCTGTACATGGGAAGTTGCAAGAAGGAATTTTGGAGTCTGCCTATCTTGGAAACTGGCAAAATTGTAGTGTTTCCAAAGTCAACAAACTCAACAAGAGCCATCGCATTACTATGAATTTCTTTTACAACTGCCCGGTACCATGATGAATCCTCTGCAAACTCTGCTTGAACAAGGTCATCCAGTTGCACATCTTTGATGTTGGTTTGGGGGATGGATTTAGCATCATTGAGCTTTTCCACCAACGAGAATATTTCATCCTCCTCTCTGACAAGTTGCACATAGAAACTCAATGGGTTGTTGCAGTGGGAGACATAAACTTCTGCTTCCATGCCTGATGTGATAGACTTTGAGGGTAGTTCTGCAAGTTTAGGTAGTTTCCCAACATTGCTTTCCTTCTGAGATTCTATGACAGGTGATTTGGACTTCAAAAGCTGTTTAGTTTCTGTAGGAAGAGTCACATTTCTTACTTTGATATGGGCAGCTGCTGGCTCAAACCCATTTTCTTTATTACTCTGTGTCCTTTCACTTGCCTTCCTTTGGTGTGGAGTTTGATACAGTCTTAATGGAGCAGCTTTTACCTTCTGACCATTTTCACAAAGACTGTGAGAGGGCTTAGGTTCAGACTTCAGATCCTTGTCAACATCCCTCAATTTATGTGCTGGTTTTGAGTCAGAAAGATTTTTTCTGACGGTTTGCATTTCAGTTTTCTCAGCCTGTTGTGGAACCGCTTTTATACTCTTTGGCGTTGGATTTCTTGTAGTGTCATGTGCTCTCCATCCCTGGTGAACAACCGTCTTTTCTGAATGCTCCATCTCAATCTGAAACATCTTCTTGATTTTTGAATTTATTTGAGTGTTCCCGTGATACAGCTCAACCTGCAGTTTACCATCAGGTTCTCGAGCCACTACTAGTGCCCGAAATTTGCATTCTGTCACACTTGTCTCAAACCAGCTGTTCATCTGACTGGGAACATCGGCAGGGACATCAGAGAGACTGCACACAAGTGCTTGCACAGGCACAGACATGATGTCATTAGCCTCTCTGGGAACTGGAAGCAAGTCCGATTTTTCCACCTCAATAGTGTCACCGTAATCCACAAAATGAACAAGAATCGCTGGCCTTGTGGCTTTGATCTGTCCTCTGTACCACTGTCCATCAGTATACTTTGCAAAGCATAAAGTTCCAAACACTTTTGGGAGCTTTACATTCTCAAGCTGATGACAGAGATTGCTAACTTTGATGTTGAGATCTTTTATCACATCAGCATTTTTCTCCAGTTGGCAATAGAACTGACTGACATTGTTCACACTTGTCACCGTGACCTGTTCCTCTGTTCCAGTTTTAACATTGTGTGTAGAGAAATAGTATGTGTCCAGGCGGAAAGATGACCCAGTTGGTTTCTTGGGAGGTGCACTTTTAAGTAGATTGACCATGCTGGTAGAGACACTCTCAAATGGAGTTTCTAGATCCACAATGTTGAAGACAATCTTCTGCTCACTGTACATAACAGCATAGATGGTACACTTCAAAATCACAAAGTTGGATGCAGCAGTTTGAACAAAGCTATTGAACTTTGTTATTGCTTCTTCATTCCACTCATTTGTGGCAGATGTAGGGTCAACAGGATTTAACAGACTGCATCGAAAAGCTTGGCCTTGAAGAGTGAGAAATTGTGGGCAGATCCCCCGTAGGTCATAGAGGGAGACAGTTTCTCTCTGGCCATAGTCAACAAACAAGACATCCACATGAGGTGTTTCATGTTTGTGAATCACAAGGGCCCTGTACCACATTCTGTTATCTGGGTGGCGAGCGACACAAGCTATTTCTACAGGAGGCTGAAACTCGCTGCCGTCGTAGTAAGCCTGTATGTCATGCATGAGCAATTTCAGAAATCCTGCATTCTGTACTAGCTGGCACCAAAAGTCGTTTGGGCTTTCGATGTAGGACACACAAACATCTAGGACACTTCCAGTAGGAAACATGTTCTCCTTGAAGGTAGGAGTTCTTCTTAGATTACTGGCAAGGCCCACTGCATTTAGGGTCTGGAAAGATGATCCATTGTTGATGTGTACTCCCGAGAGCCTGGCATCTGGAAGTTGTACAGTTGGTAGAATAGCAGTTTGCACTGGCATTTTGGCTTTGAGTGGTCTTTGTGTCTCAGCCCTTTCAGCATGATTAGAACTACACATCAGTACAGCAAGATCTTTTTCTCCCTTTGCTACAGGATCTGCAAGTTGGACAGCATAGTTCTCAGCATATTTTGCCGTCACATGTACATTAAGTACTTTGTCTTTTACTGATGTGTTGAAAAAGTCACTGGCACTGGAACTCCATTTTTCATCTTTTGGCCTGACACCAGCCAGTGTGCATTTCAATGCCAGGCGTGGCAGCTTTTTGAACTTGTCAGGGAGCATCCTGATGTGACTCCTATCAACCACTTCGGTGTTTCCATAATCAACAAAAAACACCTCGATTTTTGTCTCACCAACTTCAGTCACAGTTGCTCTGTAGAAATCACCATCTTCTGCCTTGGAAGCACAGTACAGGCCAACTGTAGGATTTCTTACATCTGTATTCACTGAATCTTTGTACAGATGGTAGATTTCATCCATCAGTACATCCAACTCATTTGCATAGTTTGTGGTTTGGATCCAGAATTCTGATGGGTCAGATACATGCTGGACAACTGCAGCATGTGAGGAGTTGAGGGACAGGTCTTCAGCTGGAAACTTCTCTACTACTCCTTTCCTTTCTTCCTTTTCCAACATCGTTTTTTGACATCCTTCTAGCGATGGTGGATGCTGGCGCCTGTATGGAGTGTTACAGATGGCATAATCTTCAAGTGTTTTTTCACTTTCCAGGGGGCAACTCAAGTTTGAACCAAACAATTTGTTAATGTTTGTGTTCTCATCCCCATAGAGTGTGACATAGTAAACACCCTCAGAGATGCTTTGGTACTCGAATTTGGCAATCACTGTCTTGCTCAGAAGGAGTGTTCTTAGATAGTCAATCTGGCTGGTTGTCCAACCAACCCCTTTGTCAATGAGTCCATGGAGGGAGCAAATATAAGTCACTACAGGCATCCTGAAGAACTCTGTAGCCAATGATCTGACATTCTCCACTTGAACCAACTGCTTTGTTCCATAGTCAACATTCAACACTTCTACCACTTGGTTGGTTGGGAATACCTGTTGAAGAACAGAGCGGTACCATCTGCCATCACTTCCCCTTGCAGCACATGGAAACCCAATCATTTCTGGATTTATAACACAATTGGTCTTTCTTCCCTCACAACACTGTGTGATCTGTTCTGAGAGTTTCCTCAACTCTTGAGAGAACACCTTCAACTGGCAAAAAATCCTTAGAGGATTTGTCACATCTGTGACTATGACTGTCTCCACTGTCCCTCCTTGCAGCTCTGGGAACATGAATTGCTCTTGTTTGTGCAGTCTCTCAACTTCCAGCATTGAAGTACGCCCATTCCCTGGAGGCCCTCGAGTTCCGCTTTGAGACTGTAGCGACATAAGGACATATTCCTGGAACACATCTGGAGACAACTTCTTGGCAATTCCCATCTCATACATTTGTTTGGAAATGCAAGGGATGTGCAGTAGAAATGTTCTGTGTGGCAACAAAACATCTTGCACGTGTGCCTTGACAGACTTTCCAGAGAGCGATTTCAGAAATTCCAGAGCCACTGGAGACCATCTGTTCTCAGACGAGAGTGGTAGAACATTGGCTAGCACACAAAATTCCACTTCAGGTGGGAGGTGAAAGTGCTTCTTGTTACCCCATGCAAGCTTATTGGAGGAGGTGTTTAATGTCACCCCTTTGTCAATGAGGAACACACTGTAGTTCGAGCCATTTCTTGAGACTATGCGGGACCTATACCAAGTGCCATCAATCTGAACCAAGCACTGTTCACCAGAATTTCCTTCAGACTCTAATAAAGTGTTTTCAGGGGACTGAATTTCTTTGGCCAGACACTCATATTCTGCAGCCCTCTCCTGGCAAAAATTTCCCCAGAACTCCACAAGCACACAAAGGGGATGCAAGTGGACCTTGGTTATGAGGATTGTTACATCTGATCCTCGTGTAGGGAGTCCTAATATTGAAGTCATTTTTAAGGTTTCATGAACTTAAGTTGCCCATCATTTGTCAGCTCTCATCAAGGCTTGTGGGATGTTATCTGGAAAACATGTAAGCAAACAGGCACACAAACAGTGATGCACGTTAAAACACAACACAATAAGAATATATATATATACACAAATATATACTATTTTTATTTTATTTAAATTACCATCTACACACACTCTTTAATGTAAATACTGTAAAAAGATCTACCTCATGTTCACGTCAGCATCTTTTTTGCACTACTCACCTCTGCACTATTATCCTATTTAGTCTTGTACATATTAGTCTTTAATTATTTGTTTATTTTTTAGCTTATTGTTGATATTTAATGTTTTACCTTTGTACAAAGAGAGCACAGTCTACCGAAGTTAAATTCCTTGTGTGTTAAACATACCTGGCCAATAAATATGATTCTGATATTTTACATGTGGTTCATGTTTAAATGGGTTAGGTGCACTTCTAAAAATATTTAAAGATTTTGGATTTAGGTAAAACTACAGATACTGATTACTTTGTAGAACCCAAACTACTTTAAAAACTTTATTAAATAATTCTATTTACAAAGATTTAATCACTGGATATGTCATTTTACTCACACCAAAACTTCTATTTCATGGAATTTTCAAAATTTAAAAAGACATTGCAAATTGTAACATGCCAAAGGCAGTGGGCAGGCTTGTGTTCTTTGCTAAACATTTGTAAAAACACTTTGAAAGACAATATTTACAAGCACCTACTGTTTGATTATTACATAGCCTATTGAGCATGCCATGAAAATAAAATATTACATTTTGTTTACAAGAGGCACATTTTATATATAAAAAAAGGTTTGGTAAAGTATTGTTGAAATTAAAAAAAAAATGTATTTGATCAATTTCTTGTTCTGTGTTTTGTAGGTTGTTTTTGAAAAAAATCGATTAAAATCGTAAATCGGGTGTGGTGTGAATAAAAATCGGGGATTTTATTTTTAGGCCATATCGTCCAGCCCTACGCGGTATCTATAACTGCTAATCCATGTGCGTGCATTGGCATGTTTGAAAGTCTGTGAATGTGCAGTAGCCTACTGCCCTTCTTGTGGAGACACATTGATTGCACAGCGACTAAAAAATAAAGCACTACAAAGTGAGTGACTGTGAGAGTCAGTGAGTAAGTGACTGTGTGAGTGAGTGAGTGAGTGAGTGAGTGAGTGAGTGAGTAAGTGACTGTGTGAGTGAGTGAGTAAGTGACTGTGTGAGTGAGTGAGTGAGTGAGTGAGTGAGTGAGTGAGTGAGTGAGAGAGCGAGAGAGATTGTGTTTGTGTGGGAGACAGAGAGAAAGAGAGAGAGTGTGTGTTTGTGTGGGAGAGAGATCGAGTATGTTTGTGTGGGAGATAGAAGAACATTCGGATGTAGAAATTAATATTCCAGAAAAATATACAACTAGGACAAATGCAATCCTACCCTCATAATTACGCATATTTAATTACTACAGGTACATGAGATTCTTGAACCTTATAAAGTGACCACAGAAGCGTTGTACTAACGTAAAAATTAAAAATCGTCAGTGATACCAAGACCGGTGCTGAACAAGATCAGCAAACTGCTGGGAACGCGCTCCAATGGCGTCGGCTATGGTGGACGGAATATTGTATGCAAAGGCTATATGACAGAATAATATGCAGAACTACTTCAGTTGTTTTTCTGTTTTTATGATTGAGAGAGCGTGCTCTCAGTCCCAACACAAAGCACGGAGCAGAGAGAGAGGAGGGAGAGAGAGCGCGTGCGAGAGAGAGATCGGTCGTATTTAATTAAGGTTTTATGCTATGAGACAGTATTTTATTTGTTTATTTTGTTGTGTGTAAGTAAAAAAATATATACACAACTATAAGTACGTGCGTGGTTGTGTTGGTTTGCACTCTTGTGCACAAAATACGTTAAAATAGAAATTTTTAGGATGAATATTCGAAAGACATTTATGGCCAATTTTGACAGCACTAGTGAGAGAGAGAAAATCCGACTGCTTATCCATGTGTGTACACTGGCATGTGTGGATTTCAGTGAATGTACTGCAGTGAAAGCACTGCTCTTCTCGTAGAAACATTTTGCCCAGCAACTAAGAGATTAAGCATTAAAAAGTGACTGTGTAGCCATTGTGTTTAATCACAGGTCAGGTAGGGTCAGATCTCGGTTCTAATATTTATTGGGTCTGGGTTGGTCCGGATTTGACATGAGGAAAATTGCAGGTAACGGGTCAGGTTTGGGTAATCAACCTTACAGGTTCAGGCTGACGTGGGACTGTAAAACTGGACCCGTGCAGGACTCTGATATGGATATATTGAAACTTTTGTTTTATTGTTGTGCGTGTTAAGAATTTCTTACATTAGGACACAGGACAACCCAGTAGCAGTAACATTTTAAAACAAAATCACATCAGTTTTGTGACCTGTGACTAACACAACCCTACAGTGCCATGTGCGGCAGTTGTAGCCCCTAAAAAGATACTTATTGCAGCACGTCACACTGCATATGTAGCCCCAGTGTTAACCAGCACATTGATGAGCTGGCATTGATAATTGGAATACATGCACTCAAAAGCCAATCATATAACTGAATACATGCCTAGAGAATTCAGGCAGAATTGTCTGTAACAGTAGTCAATTTGTGTGCATGTTTATAGATAGACGATACACAGACTTTTCATGCAGAGCTGTCATTGCACTTCATACTGTGGCAAAGTGTCACACTTCATCACTCTATTAAATACCCAAACAGGCCGTGTTAAAGTAGAACCTGTAAAGTTTTGGTATTGTAATTAAGCCACAAAAAATTGTAGGATTGAGTGATTTAATTATTTTGCCTCACTTGAATTGGCATTTTGCTGAACAAGAAATCATGCAAACCCTATTCCTACCGAAAGATAAGGAATCATAGTACACTCTTACAACCAGTTGACTGAAACGGCAAACAAATGTTTAAACTGCTTCTAAAGACGTCTTCTAGAAAAGTGGTGGGATGAGGTGGGAAAAGACTGCCACATACCAAATGACTCACCTTCTGTCTCTATTTTTGATGGTCACGGTGATGATGTCTCTGGCACAAGTCTTGCAAAGAGCAGAGGGAAATCTGAAATCATGAGGCCCAGGAAATGTGAAAAACTGGAACTCAAACTGACCTTGTCAATCTACTGCATGACACTAGTAAGAGGTAGTGATATTTAGTTTGGAGTTAACCTTGCCCATTCTCTCAAGCTTGTGATCCATAGTTAATTTAAAGATGAATTGTGCTGACCAAGTTATATTTCAAGTCTCTGACATTAAATCAAGCATTTGTTTGTCTTAAAAACAGACTGTGTAAGGTCTAGCTGAAGTAATAATCGTTAAACTAACTCTAAAGGGATTCATATAAGAGTCAAAGGAAACAATTACAACCATCATAAGCTTACTACATTCAGGCCATGCTTGTTTGTTCACATAGTTTGATAAAAGTCAGTAAAAGATATAACATATTGTTCGAACAACTTTACCTGCAAATGAGGAATAATTAATCACATCATCAATCAACAATCCTATTAAAAAATATTGAACAAACGAAGAACTGCTGCGGAGTGACCTTTCTACATCTACACTACGGAAACATTATAGTCCAGTCCAATGACGAAAAGCGTATTATTCAGAGAAGGCTGACATTTAAAAAAAATACTTGCAAACCTTTGGAAATAATGACAAACTTTATTTCATTAAATGATGAAGGCCCTTAAAGATCTAGCACTTTTAACTACTTTACAACAACATAGAGATGTATAATAGGCGATATAAAAACTATGTATAATCCAACAAGTAAGGATATCAACAGACAAATCATCTATCACTTAACTAGCCAGCTACAATATCGAGCTGTTATGTGACGGTAACAGCATCTTTGAGTCACATATTGGTTGGTTTGAGTTAACAATTGGAAGAAAAGGTTGATTAACCGGGTTAAGTTAAGCTAACTTTGCTAACTTCTGCAGATGCCGTTTTCAGTTATTTAACAAGAAGTCACATCAAACACGTCAGGCTACAGGTGCTGAAACAAGTGTAAGTATGCCGTTGTCAAACTTAAAACTCACCTCTTGTTATTCGACGTGCTCTGCCAGCTAAATGTGCACAGGTAAACTAAGTTAACCAGGTGAATCCACAGGGGAGCCGCGGCGGTGCTAGCGTCCCTCCAACCGCCAAAACTTCTCAGATTTTCCGGCTGTAGCTAGTCCAATCCCCGTGTATTTGTTCTGTTGTACACTGTTGTGACAGATGATCCGTCTTTTTTCTCAAGAAGATATTTTATCGAAGCGACAAATTACAAAAAAACCACCACAGCAAACCGAGGTTAGTGACGGGTTGTTATCAGCTAGCATTAACTAGCCCTAAACCACGCGCGTGCAGAAAGAAAACTTGACTGCTTTTTTCGCCTTTTTTTCTCTCCTGCTCCGGAAGTGGCTTCGCGTTGCCCTGACGATCAAGTGAAGGCATCAACGAAATACGACTTTTTCTTGTACTTTTCTGATTTTATTCTGCTTTAAACGGTACAAATACATTGTTTTAATGTTTTATCAAAATATAACAAAAAGGAAATTAACTATAGGCAAGGCAAGTTTCAAAGCTTTACACAAGATATCAAACGCTTCATGAAAAACACATTAAAATGATTTAAACAAAACCTTAAATATCAAACAGAAGACAAAATAAAAGCAGCTAAAATATAAAAAGAGTTTTAAATATAACGATGATAGTGAAAGTTACAGTGCAGAGTTACAGGCTTGTTAAATATCTTGTTAAAATAAATGTATTAAATTAATTTATTGAAAGGCTGTAAACAGGTGAGCCTCAACCCTGATTTAAGAGAACTGAGCATTTCAGCGGACCTGCATTTTCTGAGTTTGTTCCAGATATGTGGAGAAAAGAAACTGAGCGCTGCTTCTCTGTGAAAGCAGACCTGCCCCAGACGACCTGATTGGTCTGGGTCATATGGATGGTTCATTGTTAATCAGTAGGTCTCTAATTTGGCCCTAAACCATTCAGTGCTTTATGAACCAGCAGCAGTATTTTAAAATCTATTCTCTGACAGACTGGGAGCCAGTGCAAAGACCTCAGAACTGGAGCGATTGGATCCACTTTCTTGGTCTAAGTGAGGACTCTAGTAGCAGCGTTCTGGATCAGCTGCAGTTGTCTGACTGATGTTTTAGGGAGACAGTTAAAGACACTGTAATTGAGTCGACTGAAGATAAAAGCATGCTGGACAAGTTCTTCCGGGTCCTGCTGGACATAAGTTCTCTGATTCTTGATATGTTCTTCATAGGCACAGCTCTTTAAAGGACTTTTGTTCATGAAAGTTAATAATGAAAATAATATAATGCAGATATTTCAAAGCTCAAACTTACAGAAAAATAGCTTATGTTAAGACCTGGTTCTTCAAACAAAAGACCATGTTGGTCTTTTGTTCCTTCCATCTGTTGAACCCATATAAAAAAAGATGGTGTCTTTCTCTCTGTCATACGCATAGATATACTCTATTGCTGTAGCATACATTTTTTTACTCTATCCAGGACAAATATGAGTGTCTTTAACTGACAGCTGTTAAAATGATCTTCACTTGAGAAAGCATGATAGACAAAAGTGTTGCCTCAAGAGTTATTTCACCAGCAACTTCCTCTTTACAGGAAGAAAGAAAGCAACAACAATACTGGTCCCTGTGTGTACATAACTATAAGAGAACTGCCACCCCACATTTTTAAAACAGGTCCTATAGCTTCAAGAATTTGCAAGTCATCTTTTACATTTTTTACCCCATGACTTAGTATTTGAATTATATTGAAAATATTGGTGCGCCAGTAGCTTAGAGGTTGGTCGGCGCCCCGCATGTATGGAGGCTGTAATCTTCCAAGTATAGACAGCCCGGGTTTGAATCCGACCTGTGGCTCCTTTCCCGCATGTCGTTCTCTCTATCCTCGATTTCTGACTCTAACCACTGTCCTGTCTCTGAATAAAGGCATTAAAGGCCCCCCAAAAATAGTTTCAATATTCTATTTCCACAGCTCATGTTATTGTAACTGTTATCTCCAGGGGTGTGATCTTATATTTGATTGTGAAAATCTGAGTTCCTTCACCTAGAGATTGATGCAATACTTGCTCTGTCAACACACCAGAGTGTTATTTCTAAATAGCTACTACTTATTTTTGTGGAGCTGTTTCACTGATATAATGTTAAGAAAGAAATAGTATTATAAAAGATTTGGACCTGGTTATTTGGCACAGCAACCGAACAAACTGAGCTGATCAACCCCAGCTCTCCTTTTTTTGTGAATATTCTCTGTTTTTGCAATATGGCATTTATTGTGATTTTGACCGTAAGGGACTGCAGATGTAAATGAACTCCGAGCTAACTCTGGCTCTATGCATCAAATAACAACATTTAGTTTAATTGTATATGGTCCCTTAATAAATAAAATAAAATAACTTAAAATCTCTAAACTAATAAATATTAAGCTATTGTCCTCTGAAACCTTCACTTAGTTAGATAGAAAGGTGACGTTACAGTCTTATAGGCTAAATATGATACATAATAGTTATCAAAGATTCTTTGATTCTAGGAAAAAAATGTATAACCGACTGGGATTCTTGTCCAAACTGTGACCTTTAAAATCATAATCATTCACTGCGGTCAGTGCAAAGAAAAATGGTGGATCAGTTCTAATTTTGTGTGCTCAAACTCTAAAAATGCCCAAAGTTTTTTTTAATTTAATTTTTTTTTTAATTATCCCCATTAACTGTTTTTCTTCAATGATTTTGTTGAATATAATCCAGTATCCACCTCGTACAAAAGAACTTGTGCTTTAAAAATCCACTATGGTTCTTATCTGTATGCTCCTAAACAGTGAGGCATCAGACAAAGTAACAGGAACAAAAGCAGCTTACTTTTATTCAGCCATAAATGATACATGCATCTCAAACAATGACTTTAAAGTTTATGACAACAGAGATGTCACTTATGTGTGTACTAAACCCAAAAATGTTTTTGTAGAATGTCGTCACAATATCTAATTTGTCGGTGGCTAAAGGTGGTTTCATCACCGTAGTTTATCTCATTTGAAGCTGAAGTGCTGTAATAACTCTTGTTGCCCTGCGGGGGGCAGCACTGTGCTGTATTTCGGTGCAGTCGTTCAGTCCTGAACCGGAAGTTCGTCAATAGCTGGCGACGGCTGCCATTTTGAGTCGGAGAGTGAAGAGTTTCGGAACTGCGTGCTTGTTTTTCAGCGGCCTGATTGACCCATAACAATATTTCACCATGGCTATGCAAGCAGCGAAACGCGCAAATGTGAGTATAAACTTGGCGGCTAGTATATTATTTTATAGAAATAGCCCAGAGTGTAGGCTTGGTGATGGCTAGAAGCTATCTTCACCGAGTCCTAGCTAACAGTTAGCATGCTAACAAACTGAAAACAATCACACTGCTGACGTTAAGCTCTGAACATTACTGCTCTAAATGTACACATTACTGCTCTAAATGTACACATTACTGCTCTAAATGTACACATTACTGCTCTAAATGTACACATTATTGCTCTAAATGTATACATTACTGCTCTAAATGTACACATTATTGCTCTAAATGTACACATTACTGCTCTAAATGTACACATTATTGCTCTAAATGTACACATTACTGCTCTAAATGTACACATTATTGCTCTAAATGTACACATTACTGCTCTAAATGTACACATTATTGCTCTAAATGTACACATTACTGCTCTAAATGTACACATTATTGCTCTAAATGTACACATTATTGCTCTAAATGTATACATTATTGCTCTAAATGTATACATTATTCATCTGAGTGTACACCGTTTTCAATCAACACTGCACACATCCACCTATTCAGGTGACCTTATGAGTGTAGGGAGTCTACGGACTGTAATGTAGTTTAGAGAAGTTGAAGTACCTTGATAACCATAAAGGTGTTGAATTAGCAAAGGTGGTCACTTATACATATACATATAACTTTAAAAGGTGTGTTTGATTCTTATTTAAAGTAGGGGCATTGTTTGTATACATTGTGTTGATAAACTCTGCTCTAAGGGTCATTTCACCGACAGACGAGTCACAGAGAATAAAGCTCTGTTGAAACGCTGACTGATATGAAAGCTTAATTTCGTCAATTTATTTACATCTTTAAAAAAAGAGAGACAACATTAGCTCTACAGGTACCCTCACACTACCGGTGCTCATGGGAAGGATTACTTCAAAATAAAGGTGGAAGGAAAATTAACGCTAAAATAAACCCCCTGTGTAGTTGGTCACTACACCCTGAAGAAGGCTCAAGATGATACGCCTTGTTGTAATTTAAACCTTCTAGCCGTATAAATCAAAGGCCTTTTATATCTTTCAAACCATCCTGAATGCCCGGACCTCGATCAAAATACCAGTGTTTTTTGGTCTTAGGTTTTCCTCCACTTTTTCATTTACATTGTTGTTTCACTAGCAAACTGAAGCACATGTTTAGTGATTGTATTGCTGTGTGCTGCAGATTCGGCTACCTCCTGAAGTGAACAGAATCTTGTACATCAGGAATCTTCCTTACAAGATCACAGCTGAGGAGATGTACGATATCTTTGGGAAATATGGACCGATACGGCAAATCAGAACGTAAGTAATTACTCTCTAGACTTCATAGTACTGTCTGCCAGCCAAATGGGCGAAAGAAAGTGCATATCAGCCGCTCTGCAGCTCCCATGCCTGACAAAATGTTTAATTCTGAACTTCTTGTGTTTATTGAGTGTTTATTTCTGCTTCCTTTACACGTTTCCTGCAAACCCATGTTTGACACTGTAGATATTTGTCTTATTCATTTTTCGGTGTGCTTTGGTCTCTTTCACTTCTCAGAGGGAACACACCTGAAAGCAGAGGAACAGCGTACGTGGTTTATGAAGACATCTTCGACGCCAAGAATGCCTGTGACCATCTGTCAGGCTTCAACGTCTGCAACCGTTACCTGGTGGTCCTCTACTACAATGCAAACAGAGTATGTATTTTCAATACAGTGTCAGTATGCTTCGTCAGGTTGGAGGACAACCTTTAAAAAAAAAAAAGTGCTTTGAGAAGAGTAATCAGGGATTGTCTGACCTGAAAAGTTGAACCAGGAGACTGTAATTATACATGGCAGTGTTTCCACACTTAGACAATACCTAGACAGACTGACTATTTTGCTGATTTAAAAAAAAAAATCTGCATACGACCACCATCTAAGATTGATAAACTAGTGGATGATTTGCATTTGCTCTCTACTGCCTGAGTTTGTGTTGTCGTGTCTGTATGCTCTGCAGATGATCAGAGAGAGAGAAAGGCGTCAGTTGTCACGTCTCCTCTTGATTGCAGTCTGACGTCTTATGTTATATATCAAACTCTAATGCTGTTTAATAATCTTGTGGCTGCTGTTTTGCTACGTCATTAACAACAGCCCTCTCACTTGAGGCTCACCTGCTGTGAAAACAGAATCGAGATTATTTTATTATTTCTAACAACATAGTTGTGTTGTTAGGAAGATTTCATGAAACTTCCTGCTGATAATAATTAGCAAAGGAGCAGATACACAGAGAGAAACTGAGGATATCAGTTTATATTGTTCGTAAAAAATCTCAATCAGCAGGACAGCAGGAAACAAATCGAGATCATAATTATATATGTAGCTGAACAATCACAAATTGGTGCATTAACATTGAGCGGGATGCAGGAAAATACATGTTTGGTGGTATAAATATTTTCTTGGTAGACCCCTAAAACCCCCCCTTACCTGATAGTGACGACTATTAGATGGCAATTAAGAACTAAAGACTGAGACATTTTTAAAATAAACATAACTTTCAAAGACATTATTTGTTCATTTAAACATTTAGTAACTTTTTTCATTTGTTTGTGTACATCCGTAATGAGTGTTTAGGGTGGGATGGAGGGTATTTTTTCAAGAGTATTTTTTCCTTTGCCTGTCACATTCCTGAGGAATAAATGAAGAAAATAAAGGAACATTAAAGGTCTTTAGTTTCAAGAAATACGAGAAAATAAATTGACGGATTAATAAATTTGTCTCTGTGTCATCATCTCTTTCCAGGCTTTCCAGAAGATGGACACAAAGAAGAAAGAGGAACAGCTGAAGCTCCTAAAAGAGAAATACGGCATCAACACAGACCCTCCAAAGTAACTGTCCAGAAGCTCCACATCCACCTTCACCACCGCTTGTTTGTGTTTACCTGTACAATCCTTACAAGCTACTTACTGTCAGCTGGTCAGGAATTGCTAATAGGGTTGTTGAAAATATTCTTCTTCTTTTATATTTGATCATTTTGTTAATGTGGATGGATAGACCGTCTGTAAGGTGATCTTCTAGAGGAGGAGGAATTGTATTACAGACGGGAAAAGCATGAAACACGATTGCAGGAATCAAACGTTGATCGGTCATTGTGTTTGTAAGATGTAATCTGCTTGAGCAAATAGTTTTTCACTTTTTTTTTGTCAGTCCTTTCATACTTTTACAAACCTTTAATTTAAAGCTAGCCATGGTCACGCAGAGTGTGGTATGAAATTGAGTTTATGAGTACTGACTATGTAAAGTATTCTGTCAAATAAATGTTCCTTTTCTAAAAGCTCCTGTGTGCTCACTTTTTACACACTGTTGATATAACATAGTGGACGTGCTGTCCTCTGTGTGAACCCTTTAACATCAATAGACTTATGTATTTTCCACATTTGCACAGGGGTTAGGGGTTTCCCGGTCTCTAGTTTGCCTGAAGCCTCTAACAGCTGGTGGACATGCAGCCCCTGAGGTCTAAGTTTGAAGTTGGCTGTATGTGTTTGATGACAACAGCTTCCAACTGAGCCCTGAGTATTCAATGCTAATTTGCCAAAGACTTACGGGTAAACATTTCAGCCTTTCTCTTCCTGCAAAGACTAAAAAGTATTTCTAAAAAAAGGAGTTACTGTATTTAAACTAGCTACTGTTGCTGCTAATATATATTACCCTAGGAAATAAAAATCCCGTTTGGAAAAAGAAAAAATCATTTTTAGAAACCTTTCACTAATAAAAGCAACTATCGCTCAACAGTGACATCTGGTGGTAGTTGAGCGACATTACATAGACTATATGCAAGTAAACGATATAGTCTTCACAACTTTATATCACGGGCTTTAAGTAGGTTCAGATGCTGATTACGTTTATGCAGAATGCCTTGAAGAATTTTTATAATCCCATGTTGGGCGGGAAAGTGTATTTAATTCAAGATCAAACTTGCTCAATTATGTGCTCTGTGTAGTTAACTGCACTTCTGTACAGACCGAGTGTGGTGGTGAAAGAAGACCTCAAGTCTTCACCAGTGTGAACTCCAAAGTTATCCTGCTCTCCACGAGCAAGCAAGTACAGAGAAACAGAGTTTCAGCACAACGGCGGATTTTGAGATTTGACATCAAGCTTTACCTTTTTTTTTTTTTTTTTTTACAAATTCCCTCAGCAGAGAACAACATAACAAATGAAAATCTAGGCTCAAATAATGGATAAACAATTAATTTACTGAAATTAAATGAAAATGCACTGTTTAAAATCAGGGTGGTAGGGCTGGTTTTGAAATCAAAAAATATGGATCATACCGCCAGAAAAAGAACCCAGACTGAAAGAGCTTGAATTAAATTGAACAAAAAATATTATATAATTGACCTTCCTGTAGTGTTACTTCACACCCTTAAAGGAGCAATATGTAGCTCTGACACCTAGCGTTTAAAATTGGTACTGCAGTCCAAATTCAAAACATTGGAGAGAGCTGTCTGCCCCACGGCCACTCCTCCCTAGAGTCGAGGCGCACGCAGGTTGCCATGTCGCAGACACAGAAGCTTCAGTGTTTAGCCAGCTCTGCTTTAGTCTTGAAACCTTTCTGTATTCAAACCCCGTTTTTCAAAAGCATCTCCAATATTTATCCTAGTTTTGGCTCAGAGAGTTAATTAGAAAAATGCGCTTTTTAGGCCGGGGGAGCATCAGTTATATCTGAACCAGTTTGCTTGCTCACTTCTAGTGCTGCAACACCTGTTGGTTTGCTGTTTGCCTGGCGAACTGAGGGACGAGGGGCAAAAGGGTCGTGTGGGGGGGCCATATAACCGCCTACTTCTCTGGTCAAAACAAAAACAGACCGTTCAGCACCTGAATCTAAACTTAGAAGAAGGACATACTGGCTGCCGCATTGTTTTCAGAGGAGCCAGCACTTCAACATAGCATGTTTCCTTAATGTCTGACGATATAGTAAGGTCATTTTAAGATTTAATTCAGTAAATATCTTACATATCGGACCTTTAATTCAGACAGAACTAACACAATCAGAACATGATGAGAGGGGTGTATGATCTGATCTGATGAGAAAGTGAGTGTGTGTAGCATAAACAAGTTTAAAAACCTCTGGTCCAGATGTGGATCTGTGACACTGATTGAGATGATGTAATAAGTTAATGAACAGACGACAGCCCATAGAGTTCCTTTTATTAGATTAAATCACAACACAGGGAGTAGTGCAGCCATGTCGTCAGGGACACAATACATGCTACAAAAGAACCCTTGTACACGGTTGCCTTTGCTTACATTTGGTATCTTGATAGCAATAATAGTAATAACATAGTTGGAATTAGAAACATTGTCTCGCCAAAGACGTTCATGTAAAGAAGTTCAGATTACAAAGTGACGGTGAAAAGCCACGCTGCAGGGAGATGACGATGGACTGGCATGCTCAATCTTTATTGCAATACTGATGACTCATTACATCTCCTTTAGCCTCCTTTAGCTCTATAAACACTGGTAGCATTAATGCAGGTCGTTAAGAGTCCGAGGTGCTTTCAGACAGGACCAGGTGAACTCATTTGAAGTTACAGGTGGGCTAAGAGGTCAACTTAAAGTCGTGTGTAGGGGGCACCACACTCCGCTGAACTTCTCTACATTTCCAATGCGTCAGAACGTGTACAATGTGTGAGAGAGGGGAGTAAAAAAGTACAAAAAGATTGACTGATTGGTAAGAGAGAAATACTTGTGAGGGTTGTTAAGGGCGAATTGTATTTAACCTACTAAACACACGTCTCTACATAAGGGCTGTCCTCTACTAGTTACAGTGTTTAATGAAACGCCATTCACTGCTCCTCTCACCACTTCAGCACTCAATTACTTCCACTGAAAAAGACAGACGAGAAAGTTACAATGCTGCGCGGGCCTTATTGGTTCTCCTCTTTGACGCTCAAAGAGTCTCAAATACACTCCTCTGAATTGAATAGAATGATATGCAACCTGCAGGCTAACTGGAAAAAAGTGGTTCTTCTGATGGTGAAACATACTGAAGGTTATAACTAACTTAATAACAATGCTCTACAACTCTAGAATAATACTTTGTTGTTATTTATAATCTCATTTATGTTCAGCTAAGGGACCCTTTATTCTTTCTCATCTTGATCTCACTCGCCTCCAAGTCAATTTATCTCTTTATTTCTGATTCTGTATTCCTCCAAAATCAACTTCTGCTAATTTTGTCATCATGAGATAGTATGTGTAAATGCAAAGGGGGCGGGGATTAAGTTCTTAGCAACATATACTACAGCTACTCTACAAGGAAACATGCTCCCACATAAAAGCAGTCTAAAGAAAACGTCTCGACAGATCACAGAAAAATCACATCCCATACGACAACACTTGTAGCAGGACTCACTGTTAAGATGATTTTTTTCTCCCTCAATGCGCTTAAAATCTTTTTCTCACGGCTTCTCCCAACGCGTGTCACCGCCACTTGCTATGATAAGGCTTTCCGTCTGCAATCACAGGATGCAAAATGGGGAGATTTTTTTAAGGCAGAACCTAAAGGCATGCAAATTAACTACGTTTACATTGTCGTTACTGACAGTACAAGCATGTTTTTCGGAAGGAAAAGTTAGACAAATGCTAATCCATCTCTTCTAGCTAATAGTCAAGACGATGGATACGGTGTCTTCTCGGTGGCAGATACATTTTCATAGGAATTTGGTTCGACATTACTCAGTATTATGAAACACATACAGCTAGCGTCAGTAAACTTGGAACAATAAATAGAGTAGCGGCAAATTCAACGTAGCACATCACTGATGCGCAAGCTCCAGTAGAATGAAACCTTATGGAAAATACTTTGCACACTTCACATTTTGGCAGTTGATCTTTGAATAATTTAAATATATATATTCATATTTATATACTGTATCTATATATATCATTTGTGCAATGTGTTTATATGTAGTGAGAGGCGTGTCTGAGTGTGTGTGTGTGTGTGTGTGTGTGTGCTGTGAATGTGTCTGTGGTGTGAGTGTGCACCTGCACTCTTTGTACCAGCACACTGTCGTATGTTGTGTGTAGATCTTTTTATAGCAAGTAACATTCTCATGCACACGAGTGTTTCAAACACAAGAAGCAGATCCATTGAAAGGTAGTCCAAGCATAATTTTTTTTTTTCAGTGGAAATAGCTGCAAACTGAATGGAACATGAAATTCTTTCTGTGCAGTCCGTGGCGGCTGGTGGAGCGCTCCGCTCGCTCGCCCTCCGGCCTATTTCTGGAGGTCACACTGCAGCAGTAATACGATGGACGGGTCGCTCTTGGCCGCCTCTTTGAACTCCTCCAGAGAGATCTGGTCGTCGTTGTTCTTATCCATCTTGGAGAAGATCCTGTCCACCCGCTGCTCAGGCGTCAGGCCGTCCTCGTTCATTTTCATCATGATCACCGTGCCGACCATCTTGTAGATCGCCTGCAGGGGGAGAAAGAGAGCAGCAAAATGTTTGGAAATCTCTTTATATACTCAGGTTTCCTCTCCTCATGTGACAGCAGAACAGATGGAGCACAGCTGGATCGCCTGTCAGTGAGTTTCAGCTACACTCAAGCATCTTTTTATACCTCAGTGTGTATTATCTAATTATTAATTATGTCCTGTGCTGTCAAAATACACAGCACAGGGCGTGATTAGACAGGGCAGAAATATACAGGAACAATCTGCTGTCACAGCTAACAGTAATGCTGGCTGGGATCGGGGACTGGTAATAAAGTGATCAGTTTAACAAAACAACCAGAACAAGTTCTGCAGCAGGAGAGGTCACACCACTACTAGTAGAAAGGGAAACAATCTGAGAAAACTCTCCCCTTTGTCTGTGTGTTTGTGAGCAGAGCACATGATTGTCAGTCGACTTCCCTTTAACAGCAGAGTGAACAGGTATGTGAGGAGAGGGGAGAGCGAGGGGAGAGCGTTCAATCCTGGGTGGCTTTTTCTCCTTTTGGATGTTTGGATATTTTACATGTAAGATACTCACTATAAATCCAGGTTATGATAAAGATATCTTAAAACTAATCGGAATAATGTCGAAAGATGTGTTTACAGAATAACAGTACAATCTTCCTTTCACTAGATCTTGATATCATGTATGAGACGGAGAAAAAGACGCCCAAACTCCTGATAATAGGCAATAAAGCCGCTCTTTTGCTTCTTGTTTATAGTTTCACATTATTCCTGTATACAGATAATAAGCCTTCCGACTGTCCCTTTAGGCTCAGACCTCTGCTGTTAGAAAACATTTCACTAATTACAAACAATACACGTTGCTCTTAACTAGGGATGCATCGGTTCAACATTGGTATCACATGATATTGGCCCTGATCACAGACATCGGCATATCGGCAAATAATGTGTCATGAAGCGATGTCAGTTGATGATGTTTATTTGCTGTGCCAAACCAATTTAATGCTGATGTCTTGTACACCTAACGACTGATTCAGAGCAGAGGTTTTTAATTGGGCAGATGAAGTCATCTGTTGAACAAACTCTGACTTGTGTTCATTGTCAAACATGAGAGAAGATGGTGGCATTATGGGAGGCTTACACCAGAAGAAGTCATAAAAGAAACATCGTACTGGAATCAGCGATCGGTTAAACTGTTATTCAAACATCGGTATCTGTATCGGTCCTGATTTTCCCAATCAGTGAATCTCTACTCTTAACCACACAAAGCTAGGAGAAATGTAGTTCATGCTTGCCAATCAAGAAGCTAAAAGAAGTAGTTGGACATATTGGGAAATGTACTTAATAATATTTTTTGCCGAGTTATATGTGAAGATTTATATAAAATTGATAAGATATTCAAAAGATTCTTTTGAGTTTATTCTTTGCTGTGTTACCTCGATGATCTCCAGCATCTCCACCCGTGTGATCTTGCCGTCTCCGTCCAGGTCATACATGTTGAAGGCCCAGTTGAGTTTCTGCTCGAAGCTGCCTCGTGATGTGATGGACAACGCACAGATGAACTCTCTGAAGTCGATGGTGCCATCACTGTTCTTGTCGAAGGTCCTGAAGGCGTGCTGAGCAAACTTGGAAGCATCGCCGTAGGGGAAGAACTAAAATGAATTTAAAAAAGATAAAGAGAGAGAGAACAAAGAAAGACAAAAATAATGATCAGTCTTTTTTTCCCTTGCATGATCAAGTGTTTCAAATTTAGCTTGTTCAAATAAACTCTCAAAAATGGATGAACCTGTGTGATGATGTCAGTCATTGTGGGATGTTATGTCTCCCACTCTGCAACTTCAAAATGATGTTCAAATAAAAAACACTTTTAGAATCCTAAGCTTGACCCCCTGCAAAAAGAATCCACAAAGAACAGCTACATTTGCCCGTACATCTCAGACAAACGCAGCAAATGTGATTCAATGATGATAAGAGGCTCAGATCTCTGTTGTGGTAAAATGATGCAGCTCATGTTTTTGAATAATACAAACTTTGTCATAATAAGACCACTGTTAGATTTTGCAGGATCATGTGGTGTAATTGCGATCAAAGTGCGTATCAATAAGAGCCAGACCGATTAATTGGCCAGCCGATAATATGGGCTGATATTAGCACATACATGTGCAGTTACTTTCCAGTTCAGAGACCATCTTGACTCCATTATAAATCTTTTCCACAAGTGTTGATAACTGCATTTAAGGGATAATGCAATACATGTGTACATTGATATCTATCTATCTATCTATCTATCTATCTATCTATCTATCTATCTATCTATCTATCTATCTATCTATCTATCTATCTATCTATCTATCTATCTATCTATCTATCTATCTATCTATCTATCTATCTATCTATCTATCTATCTATCTATCTATCCATACAGCTCGAACATAGATCTGACCAAGATATCCTCTGATTTATCGGTATCTAATTTTTCTCTCCCCAATATCGATATAAGCCCCAAAAATCCCATATCGGCCGGGCCCTAGTATCAATGACAACAATGCTATTGGGAAACATATAAAACTGACTGCTTTCTAATCAATGGCTGGTAATTTTCGAAGGAATATGGACAGGGAGCTTGAAAAACTGGAAGGTCCCTGTTCAATCGAGACGTATGGTCAGTAACCCTAGCTGTACAGCCAATCATGGCTCTGAGAAACTTTGACACAGCATATGCATCGTGACTCGGACTTCAATATGAGTCCTCTAGTTACAGGACCCTCTTCTTCACAAATACATTTTGCAGTAGTATCACTGACACAGACACCTGCTGTGTCAGTGTCAGTTTAGCTTTAGACAGCCTGAGAATTTTTGCATTGTCATTTTTAAAATGTTAGCATGCTGATGTTAGCTTAGAGCTAATAGCACCAGCTTTCACGTGCTAGTAAGGCTAGAGACATCTTTTTCTATTTCACGTCTAATAAGAAAGAATGTGCCAGATATCCACAAAAAAAAGATGAAAAAGTGCAGTTTTGTCTTGAAGTAAATTTCAACAACAAGACTCGGGCTTAATAAGGCAACAGTAATAAATAATTAATAATCCTATATCTGGCTCGTCGGCCGAACAACTATCAGAGGTTTCAGAGTAACAGTGAAAAGGTTTAAGTGAAAACATGTTTCTTTGTGTCAGATATAAAATGATTTTTGTCTGTTTGGATTAGTGTTGACAAAAACATATTGTCGTCACTGATGGGCTAAAACCCTAAGACTGTACTGTACATGATTATTCTATGGATCAGCTCTGTGCTCAGTCAGTATTCCCCTAATCTTAAGCCCTTCAGCCTGTTAGCAGTCCATGTCATCACTGCATCCTCACCCTACATGAACACCAGCTCAGAGGTTAATGCAGTAACGCAGTGAATGACCGCAGAGCCCCCGCTCCGCTCGTCAACTTCCCAGGACCATGAGCCCTGTGGGTAGCTGTGAGAAGCTGAGCGATTCATTAGTTACAACCTTCCACTTGACCTCTTTGGTAAAAACTCTCAGAGCTGATGGGTAATCTAAGCCGAGCGGGGCGGCTCTATGAGGACGCGTGTAAACAAAAGAGAGCCGGTGATGCGGCAGCAACAGCATTCATCAAGGAAATGAGAAAAATAAGAAAAGATATCCATGTGAATACATTATGTCAAGATGATCTTATATGAATATAAACTATAAAGTCAACATCTTCACATAGCATGGAAGCAAAGGAATCACTGGAGGAGGAGTCAGATGCACTTAGATCTTCTCAGTTGATTTAATAAATCAACCTAAAAGCTTTCTCTCAGTGCTCTTCGTCATGTTATTATTCAATTTGTCATTTCAGGTCTGAAGACTCTGTTGTTTCTTTTATTTGAGCTCTATGATTAGAAGAAGTGTAGGATGTAGGAGGCAGGAGAAAGTCAAGTCAATGAGTAAGACAGGCTTAAAGAAAGGTTTCTGCAGTAACTGATTTCTGGTCGATTGGAGGAAGTGGAGACAAGTGCTGAATTCAACATTGATATATAATAACTAGGACTGTCAAACCACCACATTTTATAATCATAATTATTGCAAACTTTCAGTAGTTAATCATGATTAATCACATTTTTCATCGAATGTTTGAAATACTTTTTTGTACTGTCTTAAGCTGAGAGTACTTTACTTTCTGTTTGAATTCAACCCTGCTTTTATTTTGGAAAAAAGTAAGGACCTTCTGGCAGATCGATGGTTACTACATTAACTTAACCACTCGTTACAGATCAAAAACTGAACGAAAACCACTAAAGGGAACGGTAAAAAAGGTAAATGTTTGATGTCATAAAGGTGGATATTACTTTGGACTCGTCAGCTGAGCGGTCTGAGAGTTTTTTAAAGTGAGACATTCAAAGATGCAGCAGTGTCCTTCTTTTCCATCACCGAGACTACAAGGAGACACTGAGGAGGCTGATCTACGGTGCGCGTAACGGGACAAAATAGCATGTGATTAATCATGATTTAAAAAATAATGCATTAATCAGATACCTTCATTAATTGTGATTAACTAGTTAATACAGACAACCCTAATAATCACCTTTGAGGTTGATTAGGGAAGTAATTGGCACAAAGTTGCTGATTTACAAACTTAGCAGCAGTTCGGGAGCAAAATGATCATTTATTTAATGATGTGTTATTGGACACCTGATGAATGGTTTAATGTGACATGCAATGTTACAATGTTCAACATTGGATTCAAGATTTTATCTTATTTCTGAGCTGTGACTCGTTGGTTCAGTCGGTCGTGTCTCAACCAGAAGTTGGGGGTTCGATCCCCAGCTCCTGCGTTCAAATATCCGTAAGTGTCCTTAATCAAGACACTAAACTTCAAATTGCTCCTGCTGCTACGCTAACAGCGTGTAAATGGAAACGTACTGATGGCCAGTTGGGCTCTTTACAAAGCATCCTCTGCCATCAGTGTGTGAATACGGTGTGATTTGGTGAATGTGACGTGTTGTGTAGTCAGAAGACTAGAAAAAAGCTGTACAAGTCCAAGTCCATTTACCATTCAGGGACAGTTCATAATATTAACGTAATCGTGACCAAATTAGCCAGAATGCTAGTTAACTTGTAATGCGCTGCTAAGGTTCTAAAGATATAAAATCACATTTTAAAACAGTAACTATGATGTCAAGCATTACAATAAGAGTTAGCAGACATTAGATCCTATAAAGCAGAGCGTGGGATACGACAAAGACACTACGATCAAATGTTCATTGATCTTAATTGAAAATCTGGACTTCCCTAAGACAGCACTTTTAATATCGCTTAGCTCTGATTTTAGTCGACATCTACTCCTCCATCTACGCCTGGCTCCTCCTTGGATGAGAAATGCTCCACTGTGTTAACAAACTGTGTTTTCAATGTGTCCATGAAAACTTCTGTCAGGTTGAAGGGAACTGCAGAATAAGGTGAAGATCTATTTATCTGTTTATCCATAATGAATAAATATATGAATACTTGAGCAGCTTTTATCTCCCAAAAAAAAAGCCAGTGCAAAAAATGTACCACAATCTCATGCAGCAAGCAATCATTTCGGGTAGTGAAAAACTTTTCTACATTTTGTCCATGCTTTTGTACGTAGCAGTCGTTTCATTATGCAGGGGCAATGCAAAATGTGAGGATGCTGCCATAGCCTGTAATAACTTTAACCACCCCAGCACGCACAAAGAGTCTCTGAATCCTTCAGAGAGAAAGGAAGAGGGGAGGGACAGAAAGAAAAAGAGAAAGAAGAGGAGAATGAATAAGACAGGGTTAGACAGTGGGAGTCAGTTTGGGTTGTAAAGCTGCCCATCTGCACCAAGGTCCCACCCAAGTAAATTCTGCTGCAGCAGCAAACTGATCAGACTGCAGTGAGAAGTTAACAGACAGAAAAGAACGACGGAGGGGGGGCGGAGAGAGAGGAATGTCAATGAGCTAAAAGATGAGAGACAGAGGAATGAAAACAGAGAAGATGAAGCAGGAGACTTAAGTGAGTGTGACAGAGCAAGTGGTAGAGAGAGTGTGACAGCAATGGAGCTCTTCCCCAAACGGTACAGGTTCCTATCTGCCCCTTTGGCTGTGCAGAAGCCAAACTAATTTGAGGAAGGAAGCCCCCTCGAGATGCAGGGGGTGCTGGAGCAAAGCGGGCAAGGACCAACGGGACGCCGCCTGATGGTTCCTGCACAAATTGAACGTGGCTTCCCTCCTACGAGCCCTGCCCCAAGCCCCCATACGGCCTTGCTTCAGCTCAATCGCACGGGGCTGGGAGGAATAGGCGGCGGCACGTGGACAGACGGGACAATGTGGTGAAGAAGAGTCGAGGGGAGGGAGAGACAGGGAAAATGAGAGAGAGGAGGAAAAGGTGTCAGAGAAGTGATGAGGGAGAGATGTGGATGAGGGAGGGGGAGAGAACGGCACTGCGGCTCTTCGACAATCTGGCAAGTTATGAAACACTTTGTTATGTAAAAAAGTGAGGGAGTTAAAGAAAGTGGGGCAGAGTGATGAGACTGTGAAATTCAACCATTTGAGTTTCTTTAGTTAATCTTTCTTGCATGTTAAAGCAGATGACGGGGAAATAGAAGGCAGCTGTCGTGGGCGAGAGACAATTCCCATCACTAGATGGCACAAAATGACCGTTAAACAACCGAAAATGACCAAGTCAGGAGCTGAAGCGACCGTTTCCTCGTCTTTACAGCCATGGATATAAGGCTGTTAACATTTCCTTAGTTGGCTTCCGTTTTCTGTTACGGCTGTTTGATATGGCTGTTTGCAATCAGCCATCAAAGGACCGGCTGAACGCCAGGTCGCTTCTGTCCACTCAGGGTAGAACCAGGCGGACAGCCACAGCTGGCTTTATAAAGGCTAATGTGGCCGTGTTCTTGTGTGACAATGAGCGTGTGGCAAAGCCTATTCTGTGAAACAGATACCCAACCTTTCCCCCCACACACACACACACACACACACACACACACACACACACACACACACGCACACGACCCAAAACATGCTGCTGTTAAATGGAACATTAAAGCCTTCATAATCAGCAGGCAAGCTGGCACTGGTGTTGATCCAAGGGCTGTGAGAGGGAAAGCCAGAGAGGAGTGGAGGAAGGAAGGAAGGAAGGAAGGAAATAGGGAAAGAAGAGTGACAGAAACACAGGAAGAGTGAGAGAAATAGCATAAAGACACACTCTCACTAGTCACACTTAAGTCAAGGCTTTTTCACACCAGGCGCAGCGACTGACTGTGAGATCAGAGAACAGATGAATAATACAGCTCCAAACACAGAGAAGTGATTCAACAGCAAATGAGACACTCATCAGCGAGAAGCGACAAATCACTCGGTTTTAAAATAACTTCATAATTAAGTAACAGCAATGTTCATTCCAGATTTTTTGTGTTTCCTTGCCCTGTTTTTGTTGCCAGCTCTTCAGATGACGGCTAAGCTGGACGGACATCTTGTAGCTTCAAAGCTTCCAGTGATGAGCTTGCAAGGGGTCGGGCTTTAAATGCTGTAAAGATTTCTTTAACACATAGATATATACAGTTTGGAAAGCTGCAGATTGCATTTAACTGGCTTACACAAATGGAAAAATTGTAAGGAAAAAAGGTCACTAGCTGATGCAACCTACAGTAAGTCAGAAGAAGTCTGTTTTGTTTCTGCAGCAATCTGTTGAGTTTGAGCTGCAGAGACTTCCTGCTATCACAAGGCAATATGACTCAGAATCCTTAACTATGATTTACTTACACTGTTATTTTATCTCTGCATGATTTTTATCATTGGTTTTATTTGTTATTTTGTCATAAAGTGTCACATCAAAGCACAGCCATACATTTGATGGAGAAATGTATTATTTTGATCAGCGGCCAAAACCTCTAAACGTCGCTTTAACAGCTTTTTTAAAGCCCCTCAACCACAACTCAAAGCATCCTCAATGGCAGCTGAACACTGAGGAACACTGATGGACTTGTTTAAATGCTTTGCACAGCTATTAAGCGGACATACAGTCAAGTTCTGCCAACATTCTGTTTAAAATGTCAAGTTTAAAGGACCAATCTGTGAGATATCGACTGTTTAAATCATAAAATGACCTTACTATGACATCAGACATTAAGGAAACATGCTGTGTTGAAGTGCTGGTTTCTCTGACTACAACGCAGCAGCCAGTATGTCCTCCTTCTAAGTTTAGATTCTGGTCCTGAATGGCCTGTTTTTGTTTTGACCAGAGAAGGTAGGCGGTTTTTAAGGCAACCCCACACGGCTGTTCGGATGCCCCTCGGTTTGTCAGGCAAACAGCAAACCAACAGGTGTTGCAGTGATGGAAGAAGGCCAGAGAACAGGTTCAGATATAACTGATACTACCTGATCTAAGAAGCCTCAGCATTTTTCTAAAAAGCTCCACGAGCAGAAACGTGGTCAAACCAGGATCAATATTAGAGATGCTTGTTCAAAATGGAGAGAGGTTAGAACGCAGAAAGGTTTCAAGACCGATGCAGAGCTGGCTAAACACTGAAGCTTCGGTGTCTGCGACATGACAACTTGCGTGTGCATTGACTCTACGGAGGAGTGGGCGGGGGGGGAGACAGCTCTCTTCAATGTTTTGAATTTGGACAGCAGTACCCATTTTAAACACTAGGTGTCAGAGTTACATATTGCTCCTTTAACCAATTGCTTCAAATGCTTTTTTAAAATAATAGAAATAAGAGAACACACTTTAGTGTTTTTAATTGGAGCAGAAACCATACAATGTTACCATACATCATTATGTTACTTTATTCTGGTAGTATTCCTTAAGCTTTCATTCCCATTGTATGTGTATGTACCACTGGGTGGTCTCAAGCAGCTACTCTGCCAAGAATGTAACTGAAGAGGAGCGACTCATCTATTTGTTGACTGTGCAGTCAAACAAACTGCTTCAGAAGTTAACATGTTGACACAGTCTTGGTGGTCTCCATGTCTAAATACGGCACCATCCATAGTTAGTCTTATTTTGATAGTCTTCACAGTATTTGTTAGCTATGCATCTGCTCAGACGCTTGTAATTAAATGGATATATTATTATATTCCTCCTGCCTATTAAACGCTGAAGACTTGTTATACAAGCCCCGTGATTGACTGCCGAACAGTCCAGGGTGTAACCCCGCCTCTCGCCAAATGACAGCTGGGATCGGCTCCAGCCCCCCGCGACCCTGAACGGTAAAGTGGTATAGATAATGGATGGATGGAAGGACTTGTTATACCAACTACAGAATTCTGAATGATTGATTCTGTCTTTATCACAATATAATAACCGCCTAAATGTTTTCTGTATTGCCTGCTGTAATTAATCACACACAACAGAGAATAAAGACAGAAAGCTGACATGCTGCAGGCCTTTCAGAAACAGACCTCTCACCGTCCATCCTATCTCCCAGAAGATGACCCAATAGGTGATTATTCATGCGCACACTGTCCCATAATGCCTGCGCTGGACGGCTGCCATGGTGATGCCACACTCTGTCTATTTTCCACTGATAGTGTGTGAAGCCAAATCCAGCCCACTCCATATCTTTCTGTCCTCCTTGCTGCTTCAACAGGCCAGAATGTACCCCCATTTTGGGAGCCTCTGAGCTCATTTGTGCCAGATTTCCTCTCCCTCAGCAATATGGAAGCTTGAGTATCATTTAGCCCCATGGTTTAATGTTATCATTACCTTCAGGGCTTGTGCCTAAAGAAAAATGAGCCCTCACTGCGACTGCTCAATGACCACTCATCATCTGAGAATAAACATAGAGTTGAATATAATAGATCTGATCCGTACGTCTTATAATACTTACGTTTCTTAAGCCTATTAATATTTCGGCTCAGCTTTCATGAAGCTTACAAGGTCATCTCTCCTCGCTCTACGGTGCTACAGACACAGCCTCTAATGTTATCAACAATATGTAGCAGGTTTGCCATTGGCCATTCGTCTCACAGCGTAACAGCGCAGCTTTTAGAGGTCAGTCTGAGACTGTAATTTGCCCTTCAAGCACTTGAGGTCTGCGTTTTCCCCTGTCGTTACACGCTTAAAAATGAGGCTTTAGCTATGACTTATTTCTTACAGGTCCACTTTGGCACAAGAGGGCTGCGTAAATAACGCCTTATGTTTCATGCATCTCTTCGCTAACATTGTCAGATGCAGTCAAGCCTATTTGGAGAAACACACAGGCAGGACCTTGGTTTCTCTGCATATGGCTGTTTACATTGCTTCATCAAAGAATCGCTTAGAAGCTGCTTCACAGAGCCGAATGCAGCCGCTTTGGGAGGGAGAGGGAATACATGCATAATCCATTGCCGGGGTATTTACAATGTGTGCGTGTGAGTGTGTGCGTGTCTGCGTGAGAGAGACGGAACCTGTGTGTGCTCTTACATAAACCCTCAGTGACATGCCAGGCAGCAACAGAAACTTAGCCAGCACACTGCTGTAGCTGCTACTGCTTCCAAGCCTCCAGGGTCTACACAATAGAGAAAACACACACGCACACACCGTACACAGACACACACACACACACACACACACACACACACAATTCCCTCTGCTCTGCTCTGCAAAATTCATTTTTAATCATCCTCTTGTTCCCCTCAGATGGGTGTCTGCTGCGATATCAGTGTCATGGAGGGTAAACAGGCTAGCAGCAATTTATCCCTGAGTGTATTTTTAACAATAACTCCTAAAATAAGCACTTCACTTTGTTCTAACCTTCTTAAAATAATACTTCTCAATCAAAACCTCCTTGTTGAAACTATTTATGGTGTCATTCAGTGTGCTTCTACTCTGTAATTAACTTGAGCTTTTTTCACATATACACCCCTGAAAATATCTAGATAACTTCAGGAGGACTGCTCCGGATATTCTCCTAACATGGCTCTTCACATATGCTCCTCACAGCAGGAGGCTACCCCTGTCAGACAGGAGGGGGGGCGGGGGGTCTCCTTAAGAAGTGACGTAAAAAAAGTCGCAGAAGTCGCGGACGGAGCAACAGACTCCGCTATATGCTGGGGCTGGGGGGTTCTCAGGAGGCAAGACATGATGTGAAAAATTTGCTGAAATCCAAGAGGGCACAGGAAGAGATACAGCCCAACCCTATAACGACAGTTTTTTTGCCGTAATATCAATGCTACTTGTACAGTATACTGCCGAGAAGAAGTGTTTTGTAATGTGCATGCTGATCTCATCAGTCTCTCCGTCCCGCTTGCCCATGAATTTTCCTGAATATTACTTGCTGCATTCACACATCTGCTCTCCCCAACCTCATTCGAGACTTTTACCAGGGGTTGGCAGGAAAAATCCTGGGTATAGTAGGGGGGAAATATTCTGATGTGTGCTTTCACACATGCAGCACAGCATGAAAAGTTTTGTGAATGTTTGAAAACACCATTTCACTGATGTTACTCTCCGTTAGCAGTTCATTGTTGTTGCTGTCATTGCATAATCATCTACATGTCATGATTTGGTCTTGTTTTAGTTTGTATTTTTGGAGTTTAGATTTCTTTTATTGCTTTATTTCTCTTCCTCCCTAGTGTTGCTTGTTTCCTTGTGTGTTTATGTTTCCTAGTGTTGATTGTTTAGTCTTTAGTGTTTCCTGTTTTATTTTGTAGTTACTTCTTCTGGTGTCTCTCTGTGTTTTGTCTTTACTCCTGCCTCTGTGTGTTTCCCTCTTGTCTTGATTTGCCCTGATTGTCCTCACCTGTGTCTTTAGTCTCACCTGTGTCTGATTACCCCTGTCTATTTAGTCTCTGTGTTTCTTCCCCTCTGTGTCGGTTCATTGTTGTTTTGTCGTTCGTCGGTGGTCTATGTTAGCGTTGGATGTTCGTTCCTGTTTCCCATGTTTCCTTGTGGCTCCCTGTTTTTTACCTTTTGGACTTTGTTTTGAGTAGTAAGTTTTGTTTTGCCTTTTTAGTTTATTAAATCATTTTTTCGTCATTCTGCATTTGGGTCCTCCTTCTCATTCCTGCCGTGACAGAATTAACCGACCAGCTATGGACCCAGCGGATGGATGTTTTTTGTTAGAACTACGTGAGGTTACTTATAACCTCACATGTTTAAAAAATGACTTAAAATATGCTTGCAGTAGCAAGGAGAGACTGGCAGCCATTTCCACAGCCCAGGAGGAAATTCTCTCAAGACCATGGCTGAAACACTTACTCCCTGAGTGGACCAGAGACTTTTTCTCTTCACCTGCTTCCCAGTCACATGCCTCTGAGCCTGTTCATCCTCTGCAGCTGGTGCATCAGCCTCAGCTCAAGATTCAGTCCAAGCCTCAGTACAAGCCTGAGTCCAAGCCTCAACACAAGCCTCAGCTCAAGCCTCAGCTCAAGCCACAGCTCAAGCCTCAACCTCAGCAGCTGGTGAGCCAACCCAAGCCTCAACCCCAACAGTTGGTGTACCAACCCAGGCCTCAACCCAAGCCTCAGCCCAAGCCTCAAATCAAGCCTCAGCCCAGGCCTCAACACAAGCCTCAGCCCAGCTCACCAGAGTCTTTGCTGCCCAGCTCACCAGAGTCTTCGCTGCCCAGCTCACCAGAGTCTTCGCTGCCCAGCTCCCCAGTGACTCTGCCCCTGTGCTCCCCAGGGCCTCAGCGCGTCCCTGCAGAGCGCCGTCTGCTGCCCGTGACTGCTGAGCTCCGTAGTCCCCCTGTTGAAGAGAGGGGGATTTCTCCGGATTCCCTGACGGCGGTCCGGCCGACTCCTGACGTCCCCTCGGCGGTCTGGCCAACTTCTGACGTACCCTCGACGGTCCGGCCGACTCCTTACGTCCCCTCGATGGTCCGGCCCACTCCTGACGTCCCCTCGGCGGTCCGGCTGATTCCTGATGTCACTCCTGACGTCCCCTCGGCGGTCTGGCTGACTCCTGACGTCACTCCTGACGTCCCCTCGGCGGTCCGGCCGACTCCTGACGTCACTCCTGACGTCCCTTCGGCGGTCCGGCCGACTCCTGACGTCCCCTCGGCGGTCCGGCCGACTCCTGACGTCGCCTCGGCGGTCCGGCCGACTCCTGACGTACCCTCGGCGGTCCGGCCGATTCCTATGTCTCTGTGGGAGGCCCTGCCAACACCCGTTTCCACGTTGGAGGATCTGCCCACTCCTATGTCTCTGTGGGAGGCCCTGCCAACACCCGTATCCAAGTTGGAGGATCTGCCCACTCCCGTGTCTCCGTGGGAGGATCTGCCCACTCCTATGTCTCTGTGGGAGGCCCTGCCAACACCCGTTTCCAAGTTGGAGTTTGTGCCCACTCCTAGGTCTCTGTGGGAGGCCCTGCCAACACCCATTTCCACGTTGGAGGTCCTGACCACTCTCGTGTCTCCGTCGGAGGTTCTGCCAACTCCGCAGCCTCCTGCGCCCTCATCGGGGGTCCTGCCGACTCCGCAGCTTCCTGCGCCCTTGTCGGGGGTCCTGCCGACTCCTGCGCCATCGTCAGAAGGCCTTCTGACTCCCCCTGAGCTGGTCTCTGTGTTTGGTCGGCCTCCTGGCCGCCCACCTGAACTGTCTCCCGTGTTTGGTCGGCTTCCTGGCCGCCCACCTGACCAGCTCACTGTGTTTGGTATGCCTCCTGGCCGCCCACCCGAACTGTCCCCTGTGGCTGGTCAGCCTTCGGGCCGCTCTCCTGATCTGTTCTCCGTGTCTGGTCGGCCTCTAGGCCGCCCTCCTGATCTGCTCTCCGTGTCTGGTTGGCCTCCGGGCCGCCCACCTGAACTGTGCTTTGTGTCTGGTCGGCCTCCGGGCCGCCCACCTGAACTGTGCTCCGTGTCTGGTCGGCCTCCGGGCCGTCCACCTGAACTGTTCTCCGTATTGGGCTGGCCTCCTGGCCGCCCTCCCGAACTGTCCTGGCCTTATGGCCTTCCATCAGGCCGCCCACCCGAACTGTCCCCTGTGGCTGGTCAGCCTTCGGGCCGCTCTCCTGATCTGTTCTCCGTGTCTGGTCGGCCTCTAGGCCGCCCTCCTGATCTGCTCTCCGTGTCTGGTCGGCCTCCGGGCCGCCCACCTGAACTGTGCTTTGTGTCTGGTCGGCCTCCGGGCCGCCCACCTGAACTGTTCTCCGTGTCTGGTCGGCCTCCGGGCCGTCCACCTGAACTGTTCTCCGTGTTGGGCTGGCCTCCTGGCCGCCCTCCCGAACTGTCCTGGCCTTATGGCCTTCCATCAGGCCGTCCGCCTGAGAGTCCGGAGTCCCTCCTCCGGACCCCCTCCACCCACCCTGCTTTGATTTATTGACTTTTTGGGACGTCTGGGATCCGTCCCTTGAGGGGGGGGTTATGTCATGATTTGGTCTTGTTTTAGTTTGTATTTTTGGAGTTTAGATTTCTTTTATTGCTTTATTTCTCTTCCTCCCTAGTGTTTCCTTGTGTGTTTATGTTTCCTAGTGTTGATTGTTTAGTCTTTAGTGTTTCCTGTTTTATTTTGTAGTTACTTCTTCTGGTGTCTCTCTGTGTTTTGTCTTTACTCCTGCCTCTGTGTGTTTCCCTCTTGTCTTGATTTGCCCTGATTGTCCTCACCTGTGTCTTTAGTCTCACCTGTGTCTGATTACCCCTGTCTATTTAGTCTCTGTGTTTCTTCCCCTCTGTGTCGGTTCATTGTTGTTTTGTCGTTCGTCGGTGGTCGAAAACGCAATCCTGACAACTTGTCCTTCATTAAGAAAGCCTCTTCTCCACAACCTTCATTCACTTTTGGCCTCTGGAACTCACTGAAACCTGGATCCGCCCAGAAAACACAGCCACACCAGCTGCTCTCTCCGTTGACACAGTGTTCTCACACACACCCCGCTCTGTTGGACGCGGAGGTGGAACAGGTATCCTACTTTCTAATACCTGGAAATTCAATAAACTCCTCCCACTGAGCAACCATTCCTCATTTGAATATCACACAATCATGGTTACTGCTCCTATTAAGATGTACATTGCTATCATCTACCGCCCACCAGGGTGTAATCTGAATGATTTTGTTGTGGAATTAGACATGCTACTCTCAGAAATCCCTGATGATGGAACACCACTTATTGTAATGGGAGACATGAATATACACACAGATAAAGCCCAGGCAACCTTTCTTGCTTTGTTGTCCTCTTTCGACCTCACACTGGTCCCAACTCCTCCTACCCATAAAGCTGGCAACACCCTTGATTTAATAAACTACATCAAACTACAGGAGTTTAGTTAATTATTTTAAAATAAGAAATATGATACCATTCTAAATGCTATAAAGAGTCGAAACATGGCATGCATCCATCTGCACCTACAGTACTGTGGAGTCACCAGACTGCATTCATACGCCTGTGACCTTTGTTTACATTCAAGGTCTTTAAGATTGCTTTGGTCTTGAGGGATGAGCCTTTGATTCTCTGAGACAACAGGCTTTCAGGAAGAGAGGCCACTTGATTAAAATATAAACCACCAATGATAAGTGTAATGAGAACTGGTTATGTGTCTGTGTTGGAGGTTGGGAGTCCCCACCCTTGCTTTGAATGGCCAAATAGGAATCCCTGCTGTTCAGAGTGGTTGTGTGACGCCAACGAATCAGCCACTGATTCCTGGACTTCAAATAATCATCGATTTAAGAGGAATTTGGAGCAGCCCAGGGATCTGACCCGGGTTTATCTGTTGTTACAAAACATCCATCTGGCAGCTTTAACACTGCTTTAGGAGTGTCAATAACAGCAGATGGCACTAGTGAGCATGGCAACTTATTTTATCACTTGTGGCAGTTAGGGGAAAAGTTATTGGCATTTGGGAAAAAGAAGACAAAAGACAAAAATGAGCAGGAAGGCTTCATTGAGAGATACTGTAGACTCATACAATATTCCTTATCAAAACCCTGAGATCAACTACTTTCCATTCTGGTGTTAACCTGGGCCAAAAAAACATGCATTTATCAATGACAAGAAATGTCATGCAAAGCGTTTTCCACTGGTGCTATTTTTCTGCTTTTATGATACAGACTCTGTTAAATCAGATACAGGAAGCAACCAAGCGAGGCAGGAAGCCAAGTGTGACTCACTGCTGGCTGCCAGGTTCTGCAGGTATACCTGAGGTTATCCTCTGCTCTTTGTGATGCAACTAAAAGCGAAACAAAGTTTCAGAGAAAAGGGAGAGACTCTTTTTTATCTTTGCTGGCTAGTGGTGTGTCCAGAATAGCTGATGTCTAAAGTGCCGGGTAAGATAAATCCACAGCAGCTTTTGCAGTTTGAAAGCCCCCTTTTAAAGAAGCTCATAATCAGCAAGCAAACTTTTCCGGCTGAGCCAAGTCAAAAGACAAGAAAAAGAAAGGGAAGAGTGAGAGGAAGCAAGAGAACATTGTACACAGCAGAAACACATGTCATTGTCAGAGTGAGCACCTTGTCTACTCTCTAATGACAGTCTGAGTTTGCCTGAAGGGCCTATTAAGTCTGTTTGACACAAAATCATGGACGTAGTCTTAATGACATCACTCATTGGTTTCTGAAGCAGATTTTTGAAGCCCATTGATGGCGTTCACAATATTGGAAATGCTGTCTCAAACTAACTTCCTGTCAACCAAGAAACAATCAGAGAGCTCAAGCTCAGGCGGACTTTAAGCCTCCTGACAAACCGCTACAACGCTACGATGTCGTTATTTTATCAGACAGATCAGCCATGCCCCTTTTTTATGAAAAACTCTGTCCCTTCACAAAATCAAAATGGATTAGTTATTAAAAAATTAACCCCTGTACAGTGTGTACAGATATGAGACATGCGCTATTCAGACCAAAATCATTCTTGTATCAGGCTGTAAACACATTGTGTGTGTGTGTGGGACTTCCAGGTCTTTTGGTGCAGGCCTCAGTAGTTTTTTGCACTTCCTCCTTGACTGCATTTTTTAACACAGCAGTTCAGTTAAATTAAATTCAAACCTTTATTTATTCTTGAAAGGACATTAAGGTTTCCCTTATTACCAATGCTGTCGAGATTACAAGCATATCAAAAGCAAGCAAAAAAAGCAATTGAGATGGGTTTGCCGCTTGCACAAAATGTTCACTTACCGGTAATCTCTCTTTTTCCAAAACCAGTCACCACTTTATTTCTTTCACTTTAAGTTTTTGGGGACAAAAACTATTTAATAAAAAGCTTCCCAATTGCACCAATCATGCAGTTTTGGCAGTAAGCTCAAACATTTATGGATACATTTACTGATCAAGGTGACAATGTAGGTCAATCCTGTACTTTGGTATAGTCATTACATTTTGAATGACTTAAAACCTCCCAGATGTTGATCATGAGCTGCAGACTTTTTCTCTCTCACCTCAAGCCGTCCAAAATGTATGTTTGCCCAGTTGTATTTGATGTTTAGTGCTTAGCAGTAAACGATAGCACAGTAAAATGCCAAGATGTGAACACTTTACCTGAAAAACATGGGTATTTTAGCGAAAAGGGGGCTGACTGGTTGCTCAATGTGGTCAAAACTGTAAAATAAAATGTGTTGGGTGGTGAAAAATGTAAAACATACACAAAAGGCAACAAGGCACTTCAAGCACTAAACATTTAACAATGAGGAATGAAATACTAAAAAAGCCTTTATTCTAATGGCCAAACCATTAAAATCATTTAAAAACCAACATGTTTCGACCTTTGAGGTCTTCATCAGGGCAGTTGATGAAGACCTCAATGGTTGAAACAAGTTGGCCTGGTATCCCCTCCTTTTTGTGCATATGAGCAATTTAGCATTCATTGACAGTATGAGCATTTCTGCAAAGTGTTCATCTCTAACACAGATCCATTAGCATGACTGTCTGCTCTCCAGCTTTCCACAAACCATTTAACTGGACTTACAATAAGAGTGGAAGAACAAATATTCTGAAATGTGTCTATAAACTTTAATTTGTGGTAACAAAACAAGCCTTATTCAGAAAAACAAAATCTCCTCAATGCAGAACATTCAAAGTTTATTTTGAAACTATTGGCAGTAGACTAGACACTTCCTGGTTGGCTTACAGTTTTATCAACAGTCAGCACTAACAGCCTTAGTAAAATATACATAATATTACTTCTGAAATAAACATCACCACCAATTAAAAGACGAGTAACTGTTACATTCATTATATTTATCCCAGTTTTTAATCATTGGGGTTGTGTTAAGGTAAGCTGTATGACTCTGTTCTGGAAATCTTACAGCGATATAATCTGATACACTAAGGGGGAGAAAATACAGAGGATTAATGATTTCCTACATAACTAGATTTATAGAGCTTTTACTTCACTGTTTATTCAGCTGTTCATACAAATATGACATTATCTGAACCACATCAGAAGCTGTAATGTTTAGCCCTCATCACACTAATGGTTTTACTTTGAGGTCTACTACTGTGACTGCAGTAATGAGAGCAGTTGCTGTTTCAATTAATTATTAAAGGCTTAACTGAGTTGTTTTCACGTTAGAGGCGTCTCCCTGAATGTGTCTCAGTGTAAAAGCTTCTTGGCTTAGAGCACGCCTGATGGTTCAACCTTGAATGACTTCCTGACTCCAAATAGAAAGTTGGCAATGGAAAAGTGAGAGTGTGTGAAACTTCATTTTTAAGCTAAATGGATAGGATCAGAGTCAGAAGGCCTTTGACAATCCCGGGGCATAATGGTAAAAGTAAAGGACCCCACTGCTGAGCCCTGAGGAACACCCCCATCAGTAAGGTGTGTAACTACTTAGAATCGTAATTGAAAATTGTAGATTTTTAATTGATACCCGTTAACAAGTTAATGCTGTAAGAGCTCATTAGCAGCACTCTCAACTCTCAGCCAATAGTCTAAATCCATTTAGGGGAATATTTCCAATGTTAAGCTTTTTTATTATTATTCATTTTAGCTGAAATGACATGAAGGATAAAAATAATTTGATGTTAACCTTGCTTACCAAAGCATCTTGATTCCAGGCAGGGGGGAGCAGCTAGCCTTGAATTTATTTGTATTTTTTACTTTTTGTAACTCAATTTTAATCTTATATGGAGCCTTCCGCTCATAACCCTATAAACCAAAAGTTAACAGACATTCGTTTTTCAATTTGTATGTTGTCAATAACTAATGAAATGAGATTTAACCTGTTTTTTATTGAACACAGCCAGATTAGCTTTTTTCCATTTGTTTTAAGTCTTTATGCTACTCTTAGCAAACATAGCCTAGCTGTAGATCCATATTTAGCGATTTAGCGTCGGTGGTATTGGAATTAAAGCTTTTATCCAAAATGTGAGACTATCCCTTTAACCATCAATATGTTGGGCCATACCTTTGATCATTATTCATAATACTGATATTAAGAAAGACTGAGAGAAAACAAATATAAGGAAGAACACAAGCCGAGAACAATGTTTATAAATGGAAAGACAAAGACAGAGAAACAAAGACTAAAAATGAGACATGATGCTATGAGGACAGCATGAAAACAACCAAAGGGAAAGCCAGGCCCCTAACCTAATATTGGGCTACATCAAAGCACTACCAGCTGGCAAGAGGAGGGCCGCTCCATTTATTAACAAGGACAATTTTATTTACTGGGTACTCTGACGAACGCAGGACCTGACCTGACCTGACCTCAAGTACATATTTAAATTGAGCACCTAATCATTTGTGTTCAACCTCCATTAGGTTAGACATGACATACACAATATCCTATTTGGGGAGATTTTGAAGCTTGCTATGTTAAAAAAAACATTATTGATCTGTTATAATGTTTAAATTCCATACTTGAAATAGAAATGTTATATGACTGGACATCAAAATTCCTTTAACGGCTGTTTTCTCTTTGCCTGTGTTCCCCCACATGAAGGTCAGAGGTCACACAGATGGAGATTCTTGCAGAGGATGTGCTAATGATTATGCACAGCTCAAACTGAATCTGATTTCCCAAAAGAACAGGCCCTATAATCCTACTTTGTGTATGATAAAAACACTCACCAACTTCCCTTTACCTCTTCTGCCCCTGCACCAATGGGGAGAATTGATAAAATGCTGAATAATTCAATTACAACCTCCAGGTATTGCAAAGAGGCCAGAGAGAGGCTGATAGACAAATGACAAATTTCTCCTAAGGGAGACAATAAAAGCAACTAACTTACTAACTAAAAGCATTTCATCATTATGAATCCAACCATGGCAGTGTCCCCTTGTATTAGAGCCCGACCGATTAACCGATAAGATCGGCTGATATTAGCGTATCAAGTGACTATCGGCTAATTTTATGGCAGATATGCACTGATATTACTAGATTTAATCATCAGTCAAATCGCATTTCATCTGAGTTTCATTGTGTCACACTAGCAGTTCTCTTTCACCAGCAGAGGGCGCTATATGGATTACAACAAGCATCATCACTCTCCAGAGCGTCAAGCAGGGATGCTTGTACATACACAGCTACTTTCCAGTTGAGTGACCAGCTCAACTTCGTTATATATCTCTTCTGAAAGTGTTTGCTAACCGCAATTGTGGGAAAAATGCAATAAATGTGTATATCTATATCTATCTATATCTAAAGATCGAATATAGATCAAAGAAAGTTATCGGCCGATTTACCGATATCAGATTTCTAATTAATCTTTTTTGCATGTGTATTGGTCTGTCTTCCTGTTTTCCTTTCTGCCTCTACTCATGTGTCTGTTTCCTTCATTACCGCTCATTTCAGATGCATCTCATCTGCAAACACTGACACAGACACTTGCAACAATTAACACCAATTTTCTGTTCTGAAAGACTGAAGAAAACTCGCAGCGGAAAACCATTGTTTGTCATGTGAAAATTACAGTCTGTTAATTCAGTGTCAGATTCCCTCCCCGCTGTGCTTTCTAAACATTGTAAACGACTCACTGTCATAATGAGTGAGTCATTACGTCTGGAGTTTATTTCTACTATTTGTCTGACTAGAATATTCTGAGCTCTGAATGAAGAGTCTGTGTTGTTTGTATGTTGGAGTAACGGGTAACTGTCTTTCATGCCGCTAAAACACATAAACAGACTTTCTTGTGCAGTGTGTGTGTGTGTGTTTGTGTGTGTGTGTGTGTGTGTGTGTGTGTGTGTGTGTGTGTGTGTGTGTGTGTGTGTGTGTGTGTTGTTAAAGTGATTGAGGATAACATGAGAGAGCTTCTGAGATGACAAAAGCTATTTTTGGTGCAAGGCAGCCACAGGCCCACTTGGACGGATAGGAAGAGAGGTGAGAGAGGAAGTGGGGGTAAAGAGAAAAAGAGAGTGAGGGATGAAAATGGAGGTTTAAAGGAAGAGAAGCAACAGAGTAATACATAGAGGAAGGAGAGCATCGTCTGGTGTTCATTTTATGGGAGAATAAGGGGTTTGACACAAGCCATTGACAATTAGCTATGGTGTATTTGTGTGCAAGGGGAGAGGGTGCTAGGTTCCTGGTGTGAACAGACAACAAAACATTTCCTTGATCTAATTTTAGTTTGGGAAAAAAGGAGCCCAAATATTTACAAGAGCCTCTTTTCATATTAAATGATCGTTGATCTCCTTTCAGCTCTGTTTAATAGTATCATGATAGTATCAGTTTAATAGTATCATGATTTTAACACACAGTTCTAGACATACAGATAATCTCTGATTTAATATACTGTAATCACATCAACTGATGTATGTCTTTTGCCTGCTCCACTTTTCAGAAAATGTGTGCTCAAACAGGCCGTTTGGAGATTTTCCCTTCATGACATCACAAAGGGCAGTAACCCCTCCCCCAGGTGGGTGACACCCCCACAGCTAGGTGTTTGTTCTGCCCTCTCACCGTAAACAACAGGGCATCAAGCGAGAAAGCCAGAGCCACCCAAGCCCTTCCAGAGAGGGGCGTGGTCAGACACAGCTCATTTACATTTAAAGCTACAGACACAGAAACAGCCTGTTCTGAGCAGGGCTGAAATAGAGGGGTTTAAAGGCATGATCAAATACAGGATCAGAGTGGATTTATAACAAGAAACTTCACAGACATGTTTTGTGGAGCTCTGAGACTTATTCTAACTTGTTGGAAATGAGGATAATATGTGACCTTTAAGAACAGTATAACTTTGATATCATAAATGTTTATTTTTGTTATGAACTGTATTTGCTCTGATGAAGGTACATGTGCGACTCTGTCATACAAAACACAGCTCAAAGCCCACCTCTTATATTTGGAAGTACTTGAGTTAAAATATATTTGTTCAAATATATCTGACATCAAGTTATTTATTGTTTTATTATTATGTTATTACACAAAAGTGAATCACTGTTTCAATACCCAACACTTTGTTAAGTAAAAATATAACTATTGTGATATTGACATGTGCCATATTTTCCAGCTGTCGCCTGTGTTTGTCTGGGAGTCAATATATAACACTCCATTAGTGAACATAAGCATGCTCACTACACTATGTCATCACTGGCTGCCTCTGCAGAGGCTTAGCTCCACTGTGTTTTATCTTTCCAAATTATTACTAAAGGATTTTCCTAATAACTCCTCCTAGAAAAAGGCGGGCTTTACAGCTCATCCTCCACGCCATTCTAGAAACGCATCTTTATCTTTCCTGTCTTTTGTCTCCTGTGATCAGGCGACATATGTTTCCACACAGTGGAACAGGCTGTCAGCCAGATGATGTCACTGTCTGTCTGTCGCTCCATTTACCATCCTATCATTCTGCCCGACGAACTATCTATCTATCTGGGGAGGGCGAGGGGAGTCTCACACTCAGCGCTACTAAATGGTGGAAACACACACGCACACACACACACTACACAACCGTCAACAGCAAAAGCCTTGAGGCTATGCAAGCGAGACGCAACAGAGCGGAATCCATCCATCCATACATCTACATTCAGGTCAGCATGTGTGTGTGTGTGTAAGAGAGGGCTTGTGTCACAACAATGCTTCCAATTTACAGTCAGGCCTTCTCTCTTTATCATTTCACTTCTCATCTGAAGCGACACAGAAGAGTTAAGTGTTCATACTTTTCTTCCAAAACGTTCCTCCTTTATCCTTTGGTTGATTCATTAATCTAAATGCTGCCCGTCTTAGCCAGGAAAAAAGAGATTTTTAATCTCAACGAGTTTCTTTCCTGGTTAAATAAAATAAAAATCCTATTTGAAGATGTAATAAAATACATTTTCTTAAAGGTCCAATATGTAAGATGTCTACTGAATGAAATCATACTACGTCATCAGACAGGAAAACATGCTATGTTGAAGTGCCGACTTTTCTGACAACAATGATTCTGGGCAAGATCGGCGGTTTTACCGCACCCCCACACAGCTGTTTTGGACGCCCCCTCGGTTTGCCAGGCAAATGGCAAACCAAAAGGTGTTGCAGCGATGGAAGCGTGCAAGCGAACTGGTTCAGATATAACTGATTCTACCCAACCTAAAAAGCCTGCATTTTTCTAAGTGGTAAAGTGGTAAAACTAGGATCAATATTGGAGATGCTTTTGAAAAATGGAGAGAGAGCAGAAAGGTTTCAAGACCGATGCAGAGCTGGCTAAACACTGAAGCTTCAGTGTCTGTGACACGGCAAATTGCGTGCGCCTCGACTCTCAGGAGGAAGGGGGCGGGGGGGAGATAGCTCTCTTCATTGTTTTGAATTTGGACTGCGGTACCCATTTTAAACACTAGGTGTAAAGAGCTACATATTGTTTCTTTAACTATCTGTGCCTTCACAGAGATAACAGAAACAATGAAAGCAGCTACAAGACTACAAGCTCGCTGCTCTTTGTTTGTGTTCCCCTGCAAATCAGGACATGTTTCCTCAGTAGAAATAACAACAAAGTAATATGAGTGGAAGAGACAGGGACAGATAGCTGCTGTGTGTAGCAGAAACCATAAAGTCCATTATAGCCTACTGACGTTAAATGCTAGCTCATCGCAACAACAAAAACAGAACACCAACTGGAAGGAGACCAAATATATTGATGTTTATCTGATGTCACTATAAACCATCACACTAACAAAGACTGACCTGCAACAAGTACAACAGTTCTTATCAGATGCTCCCTGTAATTCAATTATAAAAGTGTTTTCATGTTCAGAACAAAAGAATGAAAAATGTGTTGGTAATGTTCATGGGTCACTGTTAAATGTTTGTGTGTGTTTGTAGATATCTGTGTGTGTGGCTGCTGTCTCTGCATGCATCAAGCGCAGAAAAAAAAAAAAAAAGACTTCTAGCGACAAAATCTATCACCTTAACATCTCAGGGAGCGTCGTTATCCTGTTACAAATGGCTCCCAGAGCGGCAGGCGTGTCAAGGATGAGAAATTTCACACACTGAGGCATGCAAGCGCTGGAGTGTGAATTGTCACCGAAGCCTCTCTTCCATTTTTACATCACTGTCTGGCATCGGCGATGCCAGTTAAAGTGGAAATCCACTGAGAAACAAAAAACAGCGGGCGGTCAGGGTAATGATTCTGCGAAGTTTTATAGATAGGTGAGCCTCGTGACAGGAGTAATGAGACAGGAAGACTGTAAAAAATGTCAGGTCATTTTTAACAGATTTTGTTCTGAAGTCAGGCTTATACTTTAAAGCTCCTGTGAGGAGTTATTAGTTGAATATAATATTAATGATCTTCACAAAGAGACAAGATGAATACAGTAGTTATTGTATACGCCTGAAACATTGCTGAGTAAGTGTCACATGATGGGATTAGCAGCATTCTGCGTGTGTGTCAGAAAACAGTAAACATACTGTATGTAAAGGACAAAATCAGCACAGTGACATACTGTCCTGCTTTGTGCTCAGGGGTCACCAAAATCAACCAAACCCGAACGTTCCTCACTGGAAATATAGGAAAATGGTTTATGTATGTGAGCTTGTATAGCGCTCTTCTAGTCTTCTGACAACTCAACGCGCTTTTACAGCGCAGGTCACACCTACCCATTCACACACTGATGGCAGAGTCTGCTATGTAAAATGTCCATCAGAAGTAACTAAACTCATTTATACACGCTGGGCAACTTGGGGTTAAGTGTGTTACCTAAGAACACATCGGACATGTGGCTGCAGGAGCTGGGGATCAAACCCCCGGTTGAGAGACGATCGACTCAACCAACTGAGCAACATCCAGCCCGAGGTCTGTTAGGGCTCTAGGAACTGAACATTCCATCTTCAGCCAATTATCAAAGATAATAGCACATATTTTCTGACTCATAGTTATTACGTTCTGCCCATGCGTGAGAGGAAATAACTCTCCATGCCAGCAGTCTGATAAAAAGTTCAAAATGGCACTGGTGTTGTCAGCCCTTGGGCCGACGATCTCCTTGGTGTGTCAGGGCCTTTACAATGACTAATCCAGAGAATAAACCCAGAGAGCTACTGTGTTTGATAAGCACTAAACAATTTCTGGTTGATTAGAGTGCTAATGGTTAGCATGTCAGCTGCAGAAGTTAACCAAGCAGCTGTGTTGGTAGTGAATATTTCACCAGGTCTCTATCACCGTCATTTTGCATGGATGCGTAGTTGAATTCTGCTGCGAGACAGAGTTGATTATGACATGACAGAATACATCCTACATTGATGAAAATAACAACAGATTTGTAGCTGGGACAACAAAATGAAGCTCAAATGAAACGCCTTCAGTTTCTAACTTCTAACTAAATCTGTCTTTCTTTAAATTTCATCTTCCCTACGTCCCCTTTTCATCGGAAAATATGAGTATAACTGAGTATTTGAATGAAAAGTATGCATTTAAATGAGCTCATTCATATGAGTGGACATTTAAATTACACTATTATCACTTGGGAACCATTTCAACTACGTCCTATCCGACAATCTTAATACATATAGCTTTTTACATTTACATTTGAATCCAGCAAATGCTCGAGAATTAAATCAAAACTCTTTGAGATTGGGATTACTTTGGAGCAGTTTTATAATGATATACTAAGTAATCAATGACCCCTCATACAGATCCATTGAAAGTGTTAGAAGGATAAAGCTGGTCACAGTATACAGAGAAGTACTGCAGATTATATGCTGCGCCACTGCATTGACTGTGAATATCACACACCGCCCTGAGATACATACACCTATTATTTCCATCCGACATGCCTCACCTGCTTTCTTTCCCTCTGCCTGATCCTTTCTCTCCTCCACTTTTTCATGCCTCTGCCTCTTAACTCGCCCTCTTTATCACCTTTTTTTCCTCTCTCCCTCTCTCTCCCTTTTCACAGCCTGAAAGATTACCTCCACATAGGCAGATAGAATTAAATGAGCAAGAGAGAGCACAGATGGAAACAAAAATTAAAAGAAGCCAGAGAGCAGTGTGTCTTCTTTGAAACCAAAAAAGGTACATAAAGTCCATACAGGCGACCGAGTGGAGGTAACACTCCATTACGCCCCATTGCAAGGGTCTCAGGTGCAGATTTGTGCGAATGTCGGCGATCTGAAGGGGCAGGGATGATTGAAGGAAGTGTAGAGACATTAAGATGTGGGTGCACAGGTGTAAGTGGAGCCCTGCTTATGTCTCATGCATGCATGAGTGAGGTCACAGGCTCACACATCCACACACGACTTTTCCCATTCATTTCTCATGTCTCTGTTGCATGACTCCATTGCAGCTAATGACTTGATAAATAATGTACGCGCACTTTCTTTCTTTCACTTGCTTACTCTTCTCATCTCATCTCTGTTTCTCGCTTTCAACCGACGCAAACACTCTGTTCTGTCTCCCTCTCCCACCCACTAAACATATGACCCCCCCTCCCACAGCAGCAGAAACACACACACACACACACACAGACACACACTTAGACACACGCACACAGACTCACTCTTCACAGGAACAATCTGTCCTGTTAATGTGAGGTCGCAGCAGACCGTTTTTCCACTTATCAGCTCTCTGGATTTAAATACAGCCCTATCACTGATACACAGTTGCCTGGAAACACAATAGGATGCATCAATAACAGGATTTACCCAGAAGCCTACAAGACCCCTTTAGATGTGAGCTGTGTTGCCCCCTTTAGCGTGGCTGCAGATTTTCCCGCCTCTCATATTGTGCTATAAAGAGATTTTCAGGGATATCTCTTTTGTGTGTTTGTATCCCTCTATCAGAGCTGCCAACTTTCTCTTATTTCCCAGGAGTCCGGGTAATCTTTGCGATTCGATTTGAAATGATTTTCAGCAGGTTTTAATGGAACAAATTGGTCCGAATGGAAAATGTCATTCCCACCGGTGACAGGTGCCCTTTTGTTCTGATTTATCTTGAAACCTTGGCAGCCGTACCTTCACTTATTTCGGATGTTTCACAATTTTTTTCACTTTCTTTTCTGATCTCAGCTGATGCATGAGCTCTGACGGCATTTAGAGGAAGTGCACCCATGACCTTAGAGTCCAGGCGTGTCTTACGTAACTGCAGCCCCCCCTGGTTATGAGGCATTTCCTGGCAGCAGTGATAACAAACATGAATGCTTCTTCTTACACTACTCAGAGCACTTTCTTCAATGAGGACTACTACGATGTTAAAGAAAAGCATACAAGAGGATGCAAGATGCTGAGATTAGCCTGATGTAATTGCACAATGGGATAAGAGTCGTTTTTAACAGACTGAAGAAACATTACAGCACAGAAAGTACGGTGTTTTTCTGTTGTTATAAGGAGGCCGTCAAAACGTCCATCTCCATTTTACTCAAACCCAACCAGTCAGGTTGAATAATAGGGGCGGGACAAAAAATCTGACATGGAATTATATCGTCATCCTGATACATTTATACAATTATAAAATCGCTGGTGCCAAATCTTGATATTTATATCATAAAAAATGATGGTGCTCTAAACATATTTCTCTACCAAGTAGACTAATCGTGCACTACTTCATGTTTTCTCAGGGTGGCGCTTACAAAATACACGAGGGTAAAGCGAATAGAAGTTAAATGGCCGAAGAAGAAGTTGAAATTTGGATACAAGAAGAAGCTAAAGACCCCGGGATGAAGTAGGATAACAGTGAAAAGTGAGAGTTTAAAGATAAAGGATGAAGCATAATAAGAGGGGATACTGACTTTTACTGAATCAACATATGAATCCTGCACTTTTATTTTTTTAGGTGCATTTTAGATTCTTCAGTTAATCAGATACAGTACTGTATCAGTCTTTATTGTGACAGAATCACTGTCTCGTGATGATTCAATCTGCTTGTCTGTGTCTGCTGTACTCTTTTTATGTCTATTTTACAGAGTTGTTGTATCATGTGTGTTATTTCCTAAAAGCCTAACCAGGAACAAGGACTGCAAATTAGCCATGGCTAGAAGTCCTACATACGTTGCAGTGGTTGCACTTTAACTAGATGTTACAAAGCCTACACTATTGTCCCTGACAAATAAACTGATAAATAAATAAATAGAGTTATTGTTAATTTGAGCAACATATTACTTATTATAACACATCATGTCGCATTGTATGGTATTGTATCGTATCATATCATATTGTATCTTATCTCATTGTATCGTATCGTATCGTTAGGGGGGCGGCTGTGGCTCAGTTGGTACAGTCTTCATCTCTCAACAGGAAGGTCGAGGGTTCGATCCCCAGCTCCTGCAGCAACATGTCCAATGTGTCCTTGCGCAAGACACTTAACCCCGAAATGCTCCTTGCTTGCTTTGGCAGCGGCGTATGAATGTGTATGAATGTAAGTAGTTACTTCTGATGGACACTTTACATAGCAGCCTCTGCCATCAGTGTGTGAATGTGTAGGTGTGACCTGCAGTCTAAAAGTTTGAGTAGTCAGAAGACTAGAAAATTGCTATATAAGATCAAGTCAATTTACCATTTACCATCATATCATTTCATATCATATTGTATCGTAGTATCGTTTCATATCGTATCGTACCATATTGTATCATATCTTACTGTATTATATCGTATTGTTTTGTATCGTGTGAGTCATCCTGCAATTCATCGAATAATACCTAAATAAAAGTTAAATCCAGAGCATCTTAGAGGCAAATTATTCTCAGGATGTGTTTCATATGTATGAAATCCTTTTTTGTTTACATCAATAAAAAAGGGCTCAGTAGGTCACAGCTGAGGTGGAACAGTTACCTTATTTAGACAAAAGAACAGAATTTCTCACTAGTTAGAGCATTTTTTTATGTATGTAACAGGTAGAAAAACCTTTTAATCTGCTATGTCAGGCAGAGAAGACCTACAGGACAGCTCTGCCCATGTACAAATGGTTTTATTCTGATTATATGTGCTAATATTTCTTGAGTCTATAGTCATAGTCCCTAATTATGCCACTTAATCTCATTTCCCCTTTTACTATAAGATCATCATAGTTTCCATGAGAGTGTCTTTCTGTTTTATAAAACTAAATGAATAAATCATGGATTAAACTCACACAGCTCTGTCAGAGGAAATGAGATACGCTAGGTTACATATTAGCATTAGAAGATAATCATCTGAGCGCCTCTGATATCTGCCTCTCTGTTGGTTTTCTGCCCAGATACAGGAGAGGCAAATAGGAACATGGCAGGATGCCTGCACAAATCTAGCAGGGTGTATAATGGGAGTGAAATTTCCCTTGGTGGTCTTCTCGGTCATTCAGAAAGTGTTCATGTCAAACCAACCAGCCCTGTTAATATGAATAGAGGGAAAACCCCAGTGAGAATGAATTTTGTTGTTTTTAATAATGAACATACAGCAAACAGTTAACCTCTGCTAATGACGCCACAATACTATTAATACTGCTTCTGATGCCCTGGTGTTACGTTGACTCTGTTTATGAAGGCTTCTGCTAGGAACGTCATTTGTATGTCAAGTGTTTGTCATTTATTTTGAAAAAACGAGAAAATAAGGAGTTTTAAAACATTTTGAGCTCAAAGTTTCAGTTATCCAGGACCACAACCTACACTCTTTGGTTCAGTCAGACCTCTCTCATGTATCTTGTTTTGTTAACAGCTGGAAAGTTCTGATACACCCCACTGTTCACCAGCCGTTCAGCACCAAGCAGCACGTAAAGTGAGCAACACGCTGGTGAACATTATTATTAGTGTTAAGCTACTTTAGATAGAACCCACTTTGGCCAAAAAAGTTTCAATCCTTTACTGCTACTTTGAAGGTTTTTAAAAGATTCAGGTATACTGAATACTTATGGGAATACCTATTTGATAAATGCATGACTTGAAACAATGTCTTCAACATAAATCATTTACTTTTCATGAATACAACACAAAAGGACAATACACAATGATGTACAGTATATATATATTCCTGGGTATAACATGCTGTGCAAGTTACTACTACTTTTTAAGGTTCTCCTTTGCTAAAAAATATTCAAATTTCTGATTATTAGTTGCTTAACATCTGCTGCTGTCCTGCATTCCTGTTAAGATCCACTCAAAGGTAAATGCTCCATGTGTTGAGCTTCTGTTTGTGCAATCAGAGTTGTGTACATGTCAGCACCAATTTCCAACGTATGTATTTAAATGTGCCTGTAACATCAGAGCCTTTAATGTAGGTCAACAGTGCAGCAGGCCCACATGATGTGTTTGTAACATGAATGTAAAACCTGAAGATCACTTATTGAGCTCATGTCACTCCGCTGTTCATCTCCTTACACTGGCTCCCAGTCACTGCTCGCATTAAATTTAAAACTCTGCTGCTCATCTACAAAACAGCAACAAAAACGGCTCCTCCTTACTTTAACGCTCTATTTCAGGTCTACACTCCCTCCCGTCCACTACGCTCTGCCAATGAAAGGCGTTTGATCCAACCTTCACAACAGGGTCCAAAGACGAGGACCAGACTCTTCTCCTCTGTCGCCCCCCGGTGGTGGAATGAACTTCCAAACTCCATTCGATCTGCAGAGTCCCTCTGTACCTTTAAGAAAAAGCTAAAGACCCAGCTCTTTCAGGAATACCTACTAACTTAACTTAATGATGATGATCTCGATAGTATTGATGTAATGATGGTAATGTTGATGGTTTTTTGTTTTTGCTTGAAAACGACGACGTATAAGATGGTTTATATACTGATTAGAGTCTCAGACCGGCAGTTCATGTTGTGCCTTGCCTCTGGGCAATGCCTTTCAGCACCTGTGTGTCCAATCGGACTCAAAGCTGATCGTTCGTTTCTTACTGACATTGTTCCTTTATTTTTCCTTGATCCTCGCTTGTGTTGTTCTTACTCTCTGATGTACGTCGCTTTGGATAAAAGCGTCTGCTAAGTGAATTGTAGAATTGTAGAATTATTGATGTATCATTTTAGCCATAACCATGATAAATATTTTAAAGTTTTGGTTCCTTCACCCAGGCCTGCCCACAGAAATGGCTAGGCCCCTGAAAGGCCCAGTGTATGGGTCCTCCCAGGATATGATTTAAATCAATGTATGCACATTGGTTTGTACGATGGCGTCCTGGCTAACATTAGCTCCCTCTGCCTGGCTCACATCAGCCTTTGGAGCTGATTGAAACAAGTTTGTTAACGAGTTCTTGTTGGGGTTAAAGTTCCTATCCAGCTCCATCCTTTTCTTCTCATTTCTTTTCTGAGTTGCTTCATTTGTGCAGGTCCTGGAATGGCTATACTGATTGCGACATAACTGGCATGAACGTTAAGTTCACTGACAGGGTGGTGGCGTTTTAAGAAGAGGGGGTTTACACTTTGAAACAGGCTACAAGTTACTGAAACAACAATAAATAAAATGTGGGTGTTTGTTGCTTTCAAGAGGTTAGGGTGAACATAAGGTCTAAAATAAAACTTGTTAATTGTTGCTTAAAATTAGGATGGACCATGTTTCTTTATGTAAACCTCCATGGGCCCTCCCCATGTTATTCAGCCCCAGAAAGCTTTCCCCTTTACCCCACCTTATGGGCGGCCTTGCCTACACCTAAAAAAAACAGTCAACGTTTGCTAAGCTGAGGCAGTTTTAGAAAGATTGTTGTTTAGGTTGAAATACTTCAAGGAACGTTTTTGAAGAACGATGTTAAGTCACGTTATTTGACGCAAGCAATCCCACCTTGAATCACAGACAGAACATTGGATGGGGTTTCCTGGGTTGGTTGGCGTGTGTGTGTGTGTGTTTGGTGAGCAATGCAAATGAGTGTGAGTACTGAAGCGAACATTATTTGCATAATCCATCACGTAAAACTGAGTCATGGAGTCTTACCTTGACATAGAGCTGCTGGAACTCCTCCAGGTTGAGGCGGCCGGTGGGGCAGTCCTTCAGGAAACCCTTGTACCACTGCTTGAGCTCATGTTCGTTAAACTCTGTGTTCTTCACCAGGTCCTCCATCACTTCAGGGGTCAGCTTGCTGTTCTGTTTCCCCATTTTGCCTGCAAACAGGGAAGAGGCACAGACACATAATGATGGTCTTAATCATCTTACAATGAATAGAGTGCCTTCTCTGTTAGGTACCTGTTGTCAATTTAAGGGCACACTCACTCGAAGCCGTGCACTTTTGTCCCCCCTCCCCAGTCCCCTGCTGGCATGCACTCACACTGCTCCGTTACCTCTTGTACATGTCACCACATCATCGCATCACCACCCAACTATCCAGTATCACAACGTTGTCACGTCGTAAAACTCTGTAGTTGTTGGTTTTATCCAGCTGATTCAGAATATTTGCGTCTGCCTGAATTTCAAGTAAACACTCGACCACTGCATCAGACCAACGTGAACCCTTTGTAGCATCAATATGCCGCGTCCACGTTGTGTACCAGTGCTTGTGTTTGTGCATTAGCAACCATACTGTGCCGAAACCCACCTCTTCCAACTCTGCAAGGGCTAAGGAAGTGTACCATGCTTGAGAACGGAAGGGAGCACTCACACTAGTCAAACGAACTGGACTTTGGGGTGAGGCGTGCTTGGACACAGTAGAGATTACCTAGTGTGAGAGCGCCCTAAGTCAAAAAGCTGTTTTTACACAGGGATTTATAAAGACTGGGTAACAAGAGAACTTGAAATGGGAAACCAAATCTCAATTTCAACATAAGCTTTAAAAATGTCATGTGAGAACTTGGAATATGTTCACATGGCTGAAAATAAGTCCTGTAACATCAGCTCTTCTTGGATATTTGGGTCACTTTGTAAGACATGCAACTTGTCTTCTTTTTTGGCGTCCTTTGAGCAGCTGCTCGCCCTAGTTTAGTTCATTTGTTGTTGATTCATTTTCAGAGGAACTCTGAACCCTTAAAATACTTCATGAGGATTAGCATTACACTGTATGTTATAATTGTTATTTTGATATAGAAGGAATGATACATGTCTACTGCTGTACTTCATATTATTCCTTTTTAATATGTAAAAACCTACTCTCTCTGAAAAGAAGCAAACAAAAACTTCCACTTTTGGCACCAGATTCTTAAACTGTATTTTTTTTTTTTAAGTTTGGTCTTCCCTCTGTTCTAGCCCTTAGCTCATTTCTTTTCAGATGGTGTGTATCTTACCTTTCAATAATGTTCTTTAGATTTGCAAAATGGTAATAATGACACTTTAAATACATTGACCAGATGTGGCTTTTTAGAGAAACTTAAGTGTGCTTTGGTGTTTAATGACCCTTAATGTCTCCACTGGAGCTGTTCGCATCCAGCTGCCTCTGCAGATCGCTGATGTGTCTGCACAGTGCTGATGCTACCACTTTACGTCCTTGATTAGTTCATTAAACAACCTGTAATTATCATAATTTGCAAAAGATGGTAAGAGTTTTGGAGCCTTCCTTCTCTTACTCTCTGCTGAGACGTTTTATTAGACCTCTTTTAGCTTGAAAAGACCAAGAGAGCTACGAGGCAGCAACAGCATGTGTGGTGCCACTCTGTGTCTCTGTGTGCACAGTGTGAGGGCGAGGAGACTCAGGCAGGCAGCCAAGAGGTGCTGCAGTCATAAACCGAGGCCTGCCATGCTGCACCGCTTTTTGGAAAGGTCCCTTTAAAGGTGCTTCTTTAAGGTGACTATATTTTGAAAGGACACTATAAGTTTTAGAGATTGATTTTGTGCCTTCAAGGTAGAAACTGGATTCAATGTATTTCAATATGCTGTGAATCTCAACAATGCAGGGACCTGAGGCTCACCTGGAACATATAATGCATCACTTTTCTGCCCTTTTTTGTTGGCAAAGTTCCATTTTTTGTAGTGAAGTAATGTGATTGTGAGCAGGGACTTTTTCAATACTCTTCCTGAAAAAAACTCAACATGTAGCTCTGAAGTTGACAGCCAGACAGAAACATTTTCACTGCATTCAATTTTTTCAAAGCATTGTGCATGTATGTTGAATTATCATTTACAGGGCTCGAACACGTCGCAAAGTTGCTCATGAAACTAACTTGCAGTAACCAACAGTCATGTCCCAGATGTCAGAGGATATTAAATACAACGCCACGTCATTTTTCCAAAATGATAGCGACTGAATAAGTGCAATTCAATAACATAACGACACAATAAAAGAAAGTACACAGGCTGTGTTTCTCTCCTTCATCGTTTGGCATGTGAGGGACTAGTCGATTAACCAATTAACTGTATTCACACTTCTAGCCGGCACAAGAATTACTAGCTGCTTACACTACTTATTCATATTTTTATGAATTCAGGCCCGCAATATCAGTGAAATGATGTGTGTGAGCTGAAACACAGCCGCCCGCCACTAGTAGCTCCTGTTAATGTCTACTGCCATACTGCCATAATGCTCTACTTCCTGGATGTAAACCAGCACAAAGGGGGGATGGCATCCTGTAGTGGTTTGAGCAATGGGTAATCAGTAGAGGCATGTGAAGGTTAACTTGGAAGTAGGACTGCTGCTAGCACAGCTAATGTTAGCCTGTGATCCTGTGTTAACAATGTTTAACTAATTGTGCTCAGGGTTGACAGTTTTCTGAGTGTCGTCTTAACGTTGGACCATTTGTCTAGTCTGAATTTATGTTTGTGCCTAATCAACAGGGAAATTAGTCGCTAGGAACATCCTTGCTTTATATACAACTAGTCTTTTTGTTAGCTTAGCATAAAAGCAGCAAACAGGTAATAAGGCTTAGTTTGAAGGACTTATTTGAAGTTAGAGGACAAAATGTTTACTTCTACTGTGGGCTAAGGTAAGCTGGTTTCTTGCAAGAGCTTCATACATAATGTGCCGACAGGAAAATGGTACCAATCCATTTATCATGGGCAAGAATGCAAATAAACTTTTCTAAATGCACAAACTTTTCTTTGTGTGTGTGTGTTTGTGTGTGTTGAACTAATTTGGATTTCTAGTTGAAAGAGTGACCTAAATAAATAATAATAATGCCTCTTCCTAAAAAAGCACTTCAGAACGTTCACCAGCAGCTCATATAGTGCCTACATTATCATTTGGAAACTATTTGTCTGAGGCAAATGAATTTACTTTGTACTGAAATCAAATTTTCCCTCAGCTTGAGCGCAGCTTATTCAGAGATTTAAGATTCATGATGTACGAAATCAAGTTAGGACTAGTCAGGCTTCTACTGCCAGTCAATTAAATGGACAATACAGCAAATAAATATTAATTTATAACCAATTAAGTCACTGCAGGTATGTCAGAGGCTACAGTATATTGTCTATGAAGGAGCCTGGGATAAAAAGAGACGAGAGATACTGTATCTCATCCCTCTGGACCTGAAGTCAGGCCTCTTGCACATTTCTGATGACTTCAGGGATAAGCAGCGTTTTAGATCTGTGTTCGTCTGAAAGAGATCCCAGACTCTTATCGTTCGTTTTTAAAAGGCTATGTGATCACCTGCTTTTTTTTTGCTTTGTGACTTTCAAATACAGAAAATAGAAACCTCTCAGCTTAGAGAGCCGTGGTTATAAACCTGACATCAAATAGAGCTGATATAATGGTGTCTGAGCTTCCATTTAAGGGTCTTTAATTGATTTGAGACACTTTGATCCATAAAGCCAAAGGGCTATAACGTCCCATGATTCCACAGGCCTTCCTCTTCCTTTCCATGGACAGTTACGCACATTGAGCAAGGACTCACTGTGTTAGTTATGACGGTGATCAGGCAATATGAGCACATAATAGACTTCAGATAAAAACCCTTTGTTACTCAAAAAGGGCCTTTTCAGGAGTATAGAAAAGCAGCCGTGTAAATGTGACCCGCAGGGCATTTTAAGTGCATTCGGTTTGTTGTGAAAAAGGAGAGCAAGTTGTCAGTTTTCTTATTCATAACTGACCCTCTTATCCTTCAACTGCAGTTCACAAGTGTAGAAATGTTTACAGAGATTTTCAATAGTGGCAATAATCATGAAGCAGGAGTGGATCAGCACAGCGGCAAAACTCAGGCTGTCAAAATGTCCTTTGTCGAGTTTTTTTTCCAGTCAAAAATAAAATCGTCTGACTCATAGCATTCAAAAATGTCTCTTTGATATTAAAAAAAGTGACACTGCAGCATTCACTGAAGGGATCATAACACTGACAGGCCCTTGAACAAATTCCTTCGATTCAATATTTTTCATTAGCCAACATTGATGAATGACAGTTTGAATTTTGGTTTGTGATTTCTGTTTTTAGAGATATCTGACTTGGATTTGTTGAAGAGGTACTACAGTTTTTAGTACTTCATGTTCCATAATGTTGGAGGACTCATGAGATCCTGACTTTGAGTCGCTATTATGGGTCAAGATCAATGGGCAACCTTAGGGCTGGCAAATGAATTGAAGCTGCTAAAGTGAGTCGGTCCTTAGAACCCAAGCGCAACAGCTGATGTTGAAAAATGAAGACAATGTGGAAGTGAAAAATCCTGCAGTTGTTCGAGCGTCCGCTTGAGGCTAGCTCCAAGAGCCCCCGTAGTCACATACACACCACATTCAAAAAAGCCAGTTATTAGGCAGAAATGAACATGTTTACAGCCTGGTACAAAGAAACAAAATAGGTCTGATTAGTTATTGTCCTCACTCAGGTTTTCGTCCATTAATATTTAAAGTCTATGTTAGACCCCCCATGGTAAAATATTTAACTTTACAGCAGAAATGACTGTGTCTCTTTAGCTGTCGTGTGATTCATCATAACCATACAGAGTGTTTCTCTTTAAATAACTTGTATCTATATCATGGCATCAAGTCAGTGAGAAAGAAGTGCCTGGTAACTTAGAGCATTGGTTCCCAAAAGGAGGTCGGGACGCCACAGATTGGGAGAAGGGGGGCTCGAGTGGAAGGCCTCCAAGGAAAAAGTTTGGTAACCTCTGACATAGAGTGACAAGTGTGTGCTGCTTATTGTCTACACTTGTCAAATCAGTTAATTCCAGCAGCTGAACTTGAAATCTAAGCTGTGTCTGTGCTGTTGGTGCCTTTTGGAAAAATGATCATACGAATATTGGACAAACACAGTAGCGCTTTCTTTTCCAGTTATAGTGTACTATAATAAACCTTCCTGTGCTCCAGCTGTTTATGATGAGTTATTTTCTAATACTAATTCAGTATGTGCTAATTAGCAGCATTCTGTGTCTATGCTGACCATACCTGCGTTGTCATCGTGTTCATGTTGTGTAATACAGTGATAATGTGTGGAAGACAGTGTTAGAAGAGTCAGGATTCCAGTTGGCAACATCGAAGACAGCAGACTTTTTAATGTTCAAGTCATTTGTGTCCATTGATCCCTCCTGCTGTCCCAGCAGACATCTGTGCGAGTGTGAAGCAAGTTTGCTGCATTCAACAGTTTTCTGAGTCTTTAATAGAAACATCTGTGTCATCATCATAATTAAAATATCACTCTGCGGGAAACACTGTGATTTACTTACTAATTAGCCAGAAAATGAACAGGCCTGGACTGTATAAATTCATATCTATTTAGGGTTAGACAACCCCTTGCTACATGACTGAACACATTCCCAAAATACACCCCCTATACCCCACTAATGCACATACATATGGGCCAGCCAGAAGTTATGGGTTGTCTAGTCCCTTCCCTAGCATAAATAGCCTTCTTCTGGCCATTTCATGGAAACATGAAGTTGTTGAAATGTTTGTTAAATTGTTTAAAGATTTTTTTTTTTTTTTTACAAAAGTTAATGCAAGAGTAACATACTTTCAAAACACCCCCCTTCTAATAACAATGAAAAAAGATTGTTAAAAGGATTTAACTAACCCTGATTCTGAATCAATTAATGCTTCAGATCCAGAGTTTCGCTGGTGCTTTGCTTCTTTTATATTAAACATACAAAGATGCAATGGTGTAGAGAAGTCATTCTCCCATTAAACTAGAGCCCAGACACCAATACCTGCAAATAAAAGCCACCAAAAATAAGGAGCACAAACTTCTTGGATGGCCTCTTATACTTGGCCACACAATAAGCCATATTATGCATCATCTGCAAGTTAATCTTTAAAAGGCACCACAACACAAACACGGTAGTTCAGTGACCTTAGGTAGATGGGCTGACACCAGACAGCTGGCAGTGGAGGTGGTAAAAAAAAATATAGATTCATGTAAAAATCAAGATTCTTCTCTTCTAAGATTTAAAATCGATTCATAATTTCCAAAAATCGGTCACTCCCTGCTCTTTAAATCAGGAGAATGCCAAATAGAGCAACAAGAAATTCAGCCAGTCTCACAGATGACTTGAGTAGATCCTGAAGTATGTAATACTTCATAAATAGACTTTGAATCCATGGATCCATGAATCCAGAATCGTTTTGAATCGAAAATCGATTCTGAATCGAATCGTTACCCCAAGAATCGAAATCGAAATCGAATCGAATCGTGAGACACCCAAAGATTCCCAGCCCTAGCTGGCAGTATCTACGTGTCACTCAAAGCGGACATGCCCTGAACATTTACGTGATTTGAACAGGTGAGTTTTTTTAAAACCATAAAGGTTTTTCAGCCATGCAGGTTGCCTCTTGCCACGGATCACATTCTTGTATATAAGAGGAGAGACTCTGGAGCAATCCTTATGGGTTAAAAAAAGAGGTCTAAATTTGACGATGAAGACCTGGCCACCTCCTCGATCTAAAGGGGTTGAAAACATTCTGTTACATGAGAAAAGACTCTCAGTGCTGCAGTGAAACTGAGGAGGCAGTGCGCTTCCACAGCAAGTTGCCAACACTTTCCTGTTACAATCCGGGCTGTCAGAGAAGATGGGCTGCGCCTGAACACTGAAGCTGCAGCAGGAGACTGATGTGTCTCGGGAGAGATGTGAGCACAAGGCGGATAACAGCCTCTGCATTACATCACTGTGTAGATGTGTGTGTGCTGTAGTAGACTGTGCATAAATGTAAAGGTTACAGTTGTGTATCTCATACAAGTCAAATATGCAAGAGCATGCACTTTGACTATGTGTGTCTGTGATGTTTCTGAATCTGTGAGCACTTTGCATTCCAGGACAGCACAAATCATTAAAAATGAAGCTGCATTTCAAGGCCCTACAAGCACATTATGAGCAAACTGTTTGCGTACGTGATGTCAATGTGGACACGCATAGAAACCTCTGAGGAGTTCATGCATCTTATTGAAAGCCTCTAATATGGTACTAAATGTTGATGCACTAACTGGTATGTTCACAGCATGCACACACCGCATCAAAATGCAAGTGTTACAAATTTCTCTGTCTACATTCATGCATGCAACAAGACAGAGCTGCACCTGAGTCCAACTCCGTACATCCAGAGCACCTTTTCCATATCATACAGCAACAGATCCAAGCCTTGTTCAAACTGCCAAAACTATCTCATATAATAAGAAGCAAATACTTTAACTCATTGTGAAAGAATTGATTCTTAAGTGTTAAATTCTTGGTGTGAAAACAAGCAAACCAACACTTAAATAAGTCACACATTTTTTAATACCACCCCCGCAGCTCACTCTATATAAAACGTGTAACTGCACAACCTTTAAAGTGACGCAAGTCAAAACAAGGTGTGGCGGGGCAGTTTTGCATCATCTTCCTACACAGTTTTTATACATTTGAAAGATAGTTGTGCCTCACTGAGTTGAAAGAGGGTTGCTATGGCCACATGCCAGGATTCTTTGTTTTCATTTCCATGCCTTCAATAACTTTCATTTTTCAAAGCTAAGAGCTCCTTTTATCTGTTCTGCTCATGGTCAGCCTTGTACTGCGACCAGTGAGACGTAGGATTAAGAAAAACTATCTGTATGTGTTAAACAACTAAATGTCTCTCCACACAGCAAGCTTTTGATTGTGGTAATTCCTTCAACATTCCTCAGGAAAGTGCATCAGGAGTACAAGATGCACAAAGAACAGACGTATGTAATAAATGAACAAGGATAAATTCAAGGAAAGTGATGTGAGAGTAATCAGGGTGTGATTTGAGAACGATGAAAAAGAACGACACTCTTGTTAGCACAAAACAGTGAACACCCCGCCCCCTGTTAGCTCTTAATTGTATGCACATTGATGGGGTTTTTCACGAGTTATTTACATCTACAGGAGAGAAAAAAACAGACAGCACGATGCGTAATCACCAAATGTCACACTTCTTTCATATACAGATCTAAAAGAGGAAGAGGCTGGGACAAAACCTCTGGGTCAGTCTGCAGTGCAATGCAGAGCAGAGCACCATGCTGACTCCAAACCTGAGTCATAGCCCTTTGTCTCCAAGTCCACCGAGGCCATGACAGAACCAAATGGGGGGAAAAAATCCTTGCTTTAGTTTCACATCTGCACACAGGTGCGGGATGCCAGAAAGATATGTCTTCAAATGAGTAATTTTCACAGACCTGTGACAACCAGCAGACCTGCCCCTGAGCCAGGCGGTAGCTGTTACATAACACTGTCCATCCACCATCATTTGCCAACAGGGGATGACCTTGAGAGGCAGGCAGAGCCACAGCAACAATAGGAACAATGGTTAATGGTTTGGTTTTGGCAAATCTGGTATGGTATCTGATAACAGGGTGTGTGTGCAGAAGAGGTGTTGGTATAATCAGCATGGAGGTGCAGTAAGGGGTGTGTTAATGCCTGCTTCATTTGCAGAGGTACCCTCATGCTGAAGATGGTGTGGATTAAGGAGGCTCACCACACCCCCATCTCACTTCTGCACAAACACACACATGCACACACCCTCAGCGCCTATGCCAAACTACACTGGTGCCACCACATCGTGCCACGTCGTGCCAAGCGCAGACATCCCACGCAAAGATAATTTTTTAAATCGATAAAAATCCCACAGCGCTGCGTTGACCAGCGTCAACCAGCATGAATCAACGGTGCTGATTTGTCCGTCTTCACACTTTTGTTGTTGAATCAAAAGCCTGTTGTTCGTCTGTGTGTGTGTGTGTGTGTGTGTGTGTGTGTGTGCGCGCGCGTGCGTGTGCATGTGTGTGTTCTTGTGTAGGCAGAGTAAACCAGAGCAAGACACAACCATGATAATCTAATGATAAGTCACATTTCTTCGTGCAAAACGTGCAAATATTGCACAAAAAGGTAAATATATTTTAATGAGAATGAGATGTGTAGTTGTCATTAGCCTCTCATTAATATGGACACCACTAAATCCATCAATACTTCGTGTGGAATGAAACGCATGACGCACCAGGTTGCATCATGTAGGACAATGTGCAAAACACACGTTATCCATGCACATTAGAAAAACTCAAACATATTGATACAGAGCAATGAGAGCATTCATCTTACCTTGCGAGAGTGAGGAGTCAACGGGAGAAGTCCGGTCTGCTGTCTGCACTGGTCAAACAAAACCCTGCGAGGACGGAAAAAGACGCGATTTAAACGTATGAAGCTGCTCTTCTGTCGAGCCACTGGTAGCTTAAGATTTCTGTCGTGCTGGTTGTTTTGTTTTCTTTGTGTTGTTATTATTATTTTATTTCTCTCGCGGGAGGAAAGTCGGACTCGACTGATAGTAAAGCGGTGCGGGTCAGGATGCTGCTGCTGCACACACACTGCTGCTGATGCACTGAGAGGAGGAGACAGACAGATACAGGCAGAGAGAGAGAGAGAGAGAGAGAGAGAGAGAGAGATACAGGCAGGCAGAGAGAGAGAGAGAGAGCGCATCCATGTCTCTTTCTCCCCCACTGTTATACTGCGATGAATGGAGAAAAATGACAAACACATAGCTATTTAAGTGACACCCAGTGTTAGACAAACTTCAAGCTAGGTACGTCTGTTATCTGTTTCAGACTTAACATTAAGGTTTATGTTAGCTAGCTCAACTTGTGTGAGGGAAGTCTGACTCTGACTTCATGAAAAAAACACATTTTCGCGCCACAGACAGGACGACGGGAAAACGATGCTCAGCTAACCTAAAGTAGCTAACAAATCAGAGGTTTTAGACGAAATACTCAGCTAACCAGTTGATAAGGTGAGTAACCTTTGAGTGAGTAAACTAAGTAGATAAAAAGGTAAGATATGTCTGCCTAAAATGTATAAAATTGAAAGTAAGATTGTTAAAGGTTAGCTTACCTCTCACAATTGTATTGTTCAAATACACTTCACTTAGCTAACTGCCTCTGCTTGAGTTATTCTATGTAATATTTGTAATTATAACAAGTCATGATATTTATTATAGCACCAATCTTTGAAGCAAGAACCTAATATTTTGAGTTATGAAAATGTGGCTGTTCAAGTTTCTGGAAAAGCAACTAGCTTGTGTTTAGCTTCATGTTCACTATCCTAAATCACATGATACTCTCACTGTATAGTGAATTCACTATATAGTAGTGGTGTATTAAATCTGAGTGAGCGTTCTCATATCCCAGAATGCATTGTGAAAAGTAGTGTTCCTTGAAAAGAAAAAATCCCACACACTACTCTTGCTAAGTATCACCAATTTATTAGAAAAAATCACAACGTTTCGGTCACTGAAACTTTGTCAGGTGTCAAAATTAGTGTTCAACCATAGACTGTAAATAGTAATGGACGAATCCTGATCGATGTCACCCATCTGTTACTGCAGGGGGCTTTGGAGTCCCATTGATGGCGGTCACCATACTGGAAATGCTGTCTCACCCAAACTCTTAGCCGACGTAACGACAGGCAAAGAGTTCGAGCTGAGCGGGTTTTAAGCCTCTTGACAAACTTACACCGCACCCACCTGTCAATCAGTACAGCTACGTGCCTTATTGTGAATAACGCATATCCTTCATTCGCCCCCGTACAGTGTGTGCCAATCGAGACGTGCTAAGCAGACCTATTTTGTTTTTTTGCACCAGGCTGTAAACATGTTAATTTCTGCTGAAAAGACTGCTTTTTTGGCCGTGGTATGTATTTGACACCAAATACGAACTGCAGAATTTTGCACTTCCGCTTAATTTTTTAACACAGGAAGTCGCCACATGCGTTCAATCGACAGTCACTATCCAATCAGTTTATACCATCATGCATTGCGGTTCAAAGTTTTTTGGGCGCTGAAAGGGGCTTTTGACGGCTTCTCAGACGGACGAGAGGAGTGCGACCAGTGAAAACACACAACACAGAAACATGAAACATTTTTCCTTATGATGATGTCAGGCACAAGACCATCGTCTGCAAGCACAAAGAAATGAGTTTAGGTGCAAGAATATGTTTCCTTATTTATTAAAATTAAATAAAATTTATATTTATTGATTATTTGAATTTTTGAATATTGAATATTTTTTAAATATTTTTGTGAAAATACGCTCAGTTTTAGTTATCATCACTCACATTTATTCTGCAATTTACCGTTGTTAATGGTATTCATGTCCTAACACGATTTAGTTGCGTGACAGTAATGAGGTCATTGTCAGGGGCCAGCGAGTGAGCAAGTCGTGTGCGAAATATTTTTTAAAGTGCTGTATGAGTGCACTATATAGTCCTCTACACAGAACTCAACATGTAGGGAAAAGGGAATGGGAACTGTAGCATTGCTGTGGCTGGCTCACTGGTTTTATAGCACCAATTTATAACAAATGTTATCTCAAGACACAAAATAACAGGTTAAAGACCTTACTCTTTGTTATATTATCTACAAAGACCCAGCATTAATCCATCATGAGCAACATTTAGCAAAGTTACAGTGGCAAAGAAAAAACTTCCTTTAGGCAGAAACCTCGAGCAGAAGCAGACTCATGATGAGCAGACATCTGCAGAATCTGTGTTGGACTTGGAAAGTTGGATAGAGGGAGATGCAGGAAGAAGAAAAACCTGTTGTAGTATGATGAAACAACAAAGCTAAACGGCAGCTAACAACTGTAACAACTTGTTAAAAGTTGAACTTGATGCCTTATGTAGTATTATAAAAAAGGGAGGTGTCTTGTTTGACACGGTGGTCTATCAGGAAACAGACACATTGAATGGTTGAGGCCTTCACATTCATGTCTTAACGATTACATTTTTTACTTTTGGTTGATCTGGGGGGGAGGCATAAGTGTGAGACATAGTTCTTGCATACAAAAGAAATAAATGTGAGTCATAGTTGAAAAAGCAGAGGTGTTAATTATAAAGTTAATGCAGGCTGCATTCCATTTAGTTGCTGTGGTTTCAGGTATTGTGCATGTCTGCTCTCTGTTATTCGTCCATAGTTTACAGGGACATTTTAACAGGAAACAGGCATTGTTAATGTGTTTAGTAACACCTGTGCTCTTCCAAATGTGACAAGGCAATATCTCTGACGTGAAAAAGGCCTATTATGCTCATTGTTACAAAGCTAGCATTGTCAGAGAGTGATGCACCACAGCTTCTGATATGGGTGTTAAAAAAGGGATGCGACAGTGGCATCTCTTTGTTCTGTTTCGTGTATCAGCATCATGATGTGTTACAATCTGTTCGATATCAGAATTTCACTCTTTGAATATTATGCTGCTGTCTCCTATATTATTTCCATAGGTCTAAAGAGGAATAACTTCCATATGTATTGATCTGCAAGTTTGATATAAGGTGAGTTGTTGAAGCTTTTATACAACAGAGCACATCGACTGCTGAGTATCAGAATCCTTCCTGTAATGATTGCCTTTATTTTGATAGACTAACACATATTGATCGTAGCAGCATGGCTATCAGGTGGCACATTTACTCTAACGCTGTTTCTATTTAAGGTTTAGAAGAAAGAAGAAAATGGATACAATCTTACAAGACGATATCAGTCCACAAACTGAGAGTGAACTATATTCACCACTCTCCCCCAAACGACCAAGAATAGATGGTTTAGTGCCAGATGACCACAGTGGGAACGGCAGGTTTGATTTTCCTGAGCTTTTGACATTTCGGAAAACATTCGACACACAATCATCAACAAACATGTTGCAGAAGAATGCTGGTCTACAATGCACAACAACATGTGGGGGTATTGATTTTGTAAAACCCGAGAATAAACCGCAAGACTCTCATTTTCTGGTCAACTCAATAACTAAGTCGTCCACTTCAGACAATGACGAAGCAAACACAGGATCATCTGATGCCTGTTTTATTGCTCCTGAAAGAACTGTCCTCCTGGTGAAAGATGAGCAGCCTCCTCTTAATGAAACTGACAAGCTCAGCTCATACCCGCCAGATAATGCAGGTGGGGCATTAGCAGAGTCTCCCTCTTTAAAAGATGTCAGCGCTGACACGTCCAGTCATCCTGATTGCGACCGTCTGGGGAAATCACTTGGAGAAGAGACCCCCTGCGGTTGCAATCTTCCTGCTGGAGATGACAAAGATGGGAGACAGGTGCAAAATAGTGTCAGTCAAATCCAAGCATTTAGCCTCAGTTCAAGTGATGAGGAAGTCAGCTGTCCGTCTGATTGCACTTACGAAGTCACACTTTGTGACACAGGTTTCTATAACACACGGAGCCAATCTGCTGAAGCTGAAGAGAGTAATCAGAAGGATGTTGAGGATGGATTTAGTGAGAACGTACTTTTAAGCAAGGGAGAGGAAGAGGCTAACAATCTCACATCTTTCATTGATTATGCAAACTCTGAACCATTCTACTCAATCCCTGAAGAGGATCCCTCAGGGAAGATGGCAGAAGGTGTAAAAGATAAGGAAGAAATATTAGACTTACAGATTTGTGCAAATGAAAATGTTGCTGCCTGCGATGGGGAAACAAAAGTAAATGAAAATGGAATGAGCAAAAACTCAATTCCTTCTGCTGCTGAGTGGGCTGAGGGATCAGTTGTTTCTTATGATTTGGTATTAGCCAGAAATATTGTAACTGAGACTGTCAGTCTTGAAGCCGATGACTTCTGTGGGGCAAAAGAAGCCCATGCTGCTGGCAAGATGATAGCCAAAACGGAGAGTGAAACGGCTGATCACACAACAGAGACTCCAATGCCGTCAAGAATCAGTCAAGAGCCTGCTGAAGGAGATAATGATGCGGGCCCAGTCGGTGTAATTGACCCTGCAATCTGGAGTGAAAGTGACAGGGAGGCTGAGCAGAAGTGCTGTAACTCAGAGAGCACTGAAGGTGTAGAATTATCTCCATTTGTAAAAATCTGTGAGGTAGAACTACCTCTCTGTCCCGACATCCAGCCATCACAGGAGGATTCAGCTCCTGATCAAAGCAGATCACACCTGTGCGAGGATGAAAAAGAGTGCACACGTCAGAACCACACACCATGTCCCAAAACCACAAAAAATATACACAACAATACAAACAATGACGGCAACTGTCAGTGGAAGTCCAGTCCCAGCAGCAGCCAATGTGGGTCTGTAAAGGCTCCTCCTGCTGAGGACAAAACACAAGAGAGCCCTGACGCTGTGGGACGTCATTCAACGGAGCAGGACCAGTCTGGTCTTTTGCCTGACAGTCTAGACCACCTGCTGACACAGGAGGTTGAATATTTATGGGCTGAAATTGCAGGGATGTACGGATTGACTGAGATAAACGAAAGAGAAGACACAACAAGATATGAAATGAAAAGTGATGAACAAAGACAAGCAGAACACTCAATGGACTCACAGGTCGAACCTCTGCACCAAAGTGAAAAACACAAAGAAGACCCATGTGAAATGTCTGTAGGTGATTTCATTAATGAGTGGGAAGAGAACAAAATAAGTAACACTGGCAAAACATTAACACATATTGAATTGGGAAATGCCCTTGAATGCTTGTGTGATCACCCATACAGTGCTGTAATACCAGTGATCGAAGTGACAACAGAGGGAAATGAAAGAAAAGAAGAGGAGGACAATGGCGTTAAAGATAACTCAGAGACGTCAGTGGAAGTAGTGGACAGTCAACAGAAAGAAGACCAAACCGAGGCTTCACCTGATGAATGTATCAGTGAACAGACAGAGGCTACCATGAGCAAAAGGGGAGACAAATTAATCCATGATAGCCAACATGAACAATCAAACGAGCTCTGTGCTTTCTCTGATTACCAAATCGGACCAAAGACAGATGCCCTGTTGTCTTTGGCTTTTCCTCCCTCCAGTGATGCAGTTGTTCCAGCGACACAAGAATTGAGACATTCACAAAATGCTGACAAAAACCCCACAGCCATCATATGCAGTGACAGATTTTCCCCAGAGCCATCTGCCTTCACGTTTTGTGCCCGTGTTTCGGGGGCTTTTGACACTTTCGAAAAGATCCAGCTCTCACTAGAGGATGATGGTGATGATGATGCTGGTTTCAGCAACAGCCCTCTGCTCACCAGCCTGTCTGAGCAGCTGCTGAAAACACCCCAGCAACAGCCCAACCACCTCAAGCCAGAGGCCGAGAGCAGCGAGCACGAGGAGGTGCCACAAGAGGAGGATGAGGAGGGCAAGGAGGAGGATGTGGAAAGATTTGAGTGTCACACTGACTACATGGCAAATGGATTATCAAGCTGTGATTACAGTTGTGATGAACTTTCAAACTCTATCTCAGCAGCAGATGTTCCTATTCCCAGCCTGACGGAGCTCAAGCCTAAGTGTGAATCAGCCTTTAAATCCTCTGAGGGCATCCAGGATGAGTTAAAGCCACAGTCAATGTCCTGCACTGCTTCCTCTGAATGTGACAGTCCAGCCTCTGATGTGAACAACAAACCCAGGTTTGAGATGAAGAAACAATTCGACAACGTCCTGAAGGAGCTGAACTTGTTTTTTGATGTCAGTAAAAGTGAGTTCGGAGGCTACAGCAGAGAATCATCACCGGTGCAGTGTAGTAATGTCACTGAAGTCTGGGAGAGCGACACCACAGACTTTAAAGAACCTCTCAGAGGATACGAAAAAGACACTTCATCAGGTAAGTACAAAAACAATAAGAACAAGAATATAACAATAGTATAGTAGTAAATAACAATCATCCAGCAGTATTGACAGCACACATGAGGTACAGATACATAATTTGAACACTAAAACCTAAGTAATTGAGATCAAATGAAAGCTACAATACCTAGAAGAACTTTATTTTCTCCACTGCTGACTGTTGTATCAACATTCATACAGAAATCAGAGTAGAGAATCTCCTGTGGGATTAAAAGGCTCATTACCCTTCTTCACAAAATGTCACAGCAGCACACATAGTTGATATTTAGTGTTTTTTACTCGCAAACCATAACCAGGGAATACTCTTTTTTCAACCAGTTTAAATAAGTCTCAGAACTCCCCAAAACATGTCTGTGAAGTTTCTTGTTCTAAATCCTCTCTGATCCTGTGTTTGATCATGCCTATAAACCCCTCTAGCTCAGAACAGGCTGTTTCTGTGTCTGTAGCTTTAAATGCAAATGAGCTGTGTCTGACCACGCCCCTCTCTGAAAGGGCTTGTGCTTTCTCGCTACATTCCCTATTGTTTACAGTGAGAAGGCAGACTCAGAGGGCAGAACCAACACCTAGTTGTGGGGGTTTCACCCACCTGGAGGAGGAGTTGCTGCCCTTTGTGATGTCATGAAGGGAAAATCTCCAAACAGCCTGTTTGAGAGACATAGATTTTCTAAAATGGGAAGCAGGCAAAAGCCTGGGAGGATGGACTTTTCTCATGATTGGGGGGTTTGTAGAGAGACTATAGGGACACATATTAGTGTTAGAAAAACATGGTAAAGTATATTTAGCGTAACATGTGACCTTAAAATTTAATATATACAGCTGTGATACGGGGAATATGCATATTGTTTTAATTATATTGTACTTTATATTTTTTTTATTTTGGAATCTTGCAGAAAGTTTTGTATCATTTTCTGGTAACTTCATGGTCACAACTAAAGACTAAAGGAACAATTACTCTAGGTCGAGAAATATTCCAGCAAATAACATCCTAATAATCGAAACCTTTTGTTTTTTCACTCAATGTTAATTTGCCCTATAAGGTGTTTTGGACAGACCCAGACTGCCTATTTGCCCCAGATTCCTGTATCAGTGCTAAAATAAGCTTCTCTGCTGATGGCTGTAGCCTGAAATTTAGCAAACAGAGTGGAGAGCAGTATTGATCTTCTTATTTCACTCATGTCATTCCAACCTAGTGAGCTTTAAACTGCTGTATCCCAGCAACATGCTGGGATTTTTTAAATTCCACAGTGTGGAAAAAACAATTTTAGGCATGAGAAGTTTTCATATACGGCCAATTACATCAGAATCAGTACCTCCATACAAATTTAACTAAATGAAAAACACTCAAGAAGTGGTCGGCTAGAGTTAGATAATTCACTTTGGGGTGTCAGGAGCTTTGAACCGCATTAATGGTCTCTAATGACACCGTATGAAACCACACACACTGCTCTGACTCTGCTGTGTCTTGCTTGTCTGTGCTTTAGATGATGCTGATGAAGTCCGCACTTTGGATGAGTGTGTGAGCGACCCAGTGGTGTCTTGTACCCCTGGCAGTGGTGAGGATGAGCAGGAAGTGCCCCTTGGCAGCTGCCAGGAAGTGTCCATGTACACTGCAGAGACACACAGAGGTTTGTAGTTTACTTAGGAAAAGAAGGACAACTACATAAAGGCTTAATTTAGAAAAACATGCAAATAGAACTCAACAATCTTTGAGGATAACCAGAATGGCACTTTAGAGTCTCATTACCTTTTTTAACCAGAAAATTCTTCAAAGCAAATTCTTCAACATTCAAATGAGGAGTCATTAGGTGGACGTAGTTTAATTAGAGCCTACTTTTCTTTTCCTCCATTGTTTCGCAGTATTGCCTCGTTAACGCTGTTTTTCCAGAGTGTTGGTGATAGACACCACGAGGTCAGCCAGGTTAATTCAGTGAAGAAATACAATTATTGATTCGTCTTTTCAGGTTGACGCAGCTTTCTCTCATGAATGTTCAAATATTCATTTCTTCTTCCCCAATAAGCTGCAGTGGAACGATAACACCGGCGTGAAATGTTGTTTAAGGGTACAGAAACAAATGAGACGGAATGAGCCGGCCCCTCGGCGCTGTGTCTTTTTTCTTTCAGAGCCCCAGGAGATGGAGTCCAAAAGGAAAATGTGGTCTCCGTCATTCATGTGTCCAACATTCCTAGAACAGCTGAGCCACAGTGAGTCGCATATTGTTATAGCAGAGACGCCCCTGAGCGCTTCATCGGTGAAGTGATGGATCCCTCTCCGGGATAAAAGTCACATTTATTTATTTTAAAGAACGTACAACCTCTTCACTCTTTGCTTTCTATTGTTAGTGCGGTTAGTGGGTGTTGCCATTAAAAGAAAACAATCCAGAAATGATCAATCTTGTCCCCAATAGGCTTTTGTAGGTCATCAGTATTCAGTTCAGTTTATTCATAACCAGTGTTGGGACTAACGCGTCACTATTTCACACGTTACTGTAACACCACTACTATATGCGGTAACTAGTAATGAATTAGTTACTTTCCAGATTCATTAACGCCGTAACAGTTACTGACATTTAAAAGTACTCGTTAGTCGTTACTTCATGTGAAACAACAACAACAAGCGGGCATGTGATGCTATTGCAGCACAGCAGCATCCTGGGAAATAGAGCGTTGCGCGCTGTAAACTAACACAGGCAGGTGATCATTCAGGCGTGAGCTCTCCGTCTAGGAAATACCAACATTATTTTCCCCTGCTCGAGTTAAACAACAAGAATATAGCGGGGAGTTGTCGTCTATGTGCAGGTAGGAAAACTTGTCTCACAAGAAAGAAGCACTGAGCTAATCAACAACACGCTTCTAGAGAGCCCGGCACTGCAAACTTCATAGACCCAGGTGCAGCTCATGTTAGCTCTGCAGACCAAGGAGGAGACCCTCCATACAAACAGCCAGCTTGGTTTAAAACACCGCCTGCTCCACGATCTGTAAGCCGGACTACAGACTGATACACAGGTACGATGTCGGCGTCGTGCTTCATATCAACGGTTGAGTCTGTTGCCTCCAGAGATCTAATCAGTAAAATACCTACAAACTGAAAATGGTACCGTACAGATTAGTAACTGTAACTAGTTACTACTTTTCAGTAATGTGCCCAACACTGTCCATAACGTGTCCTCACAGGAGCTTTAAACTCTTAATATTAGAAAGTGTCGTGGAAAACAAAACAATAATGAAGCCGGTGAAAGGCATGAACATTTCCAGTTGTGACATTTTCTTCAGCGTCTCACAAGTCAAAGCTTTTCTTTCTTTCTCCTTATTTTGCTGGTTTCCACTTCTTCATGAACCTCTGTGTGTCTGGTGGGGGTCAAATGGGCCGGCCTTTGCATATTTAAGAGGAGAGTCAGTACAACAACTTGCCTACCTTGAGATTCAATGTGTTCAACTTGTCACTATGAGAAAATAAATCGGTCTAATAGCATGGCTTTTCTGTCTGCACATTGAAAATAATTCTGTTAAACTCCAGTAAAAGCTGATATTCTCAAAAGATTTAAATTCCATTTTTTGTTCACTGTGGATATTTTCCAGAAAACAAAACCCGGCTTACCCTCTGCATTACGTAGGATATAAACCGGACACGCAGGACTGCTGCGCACAGTTATTTTATAATCCTGTGTTTTTGTGTTCAGGAGCACCAGAGCCAAGCAGGAGACTGGAGCCTCTGAGAACGTGCACACGGCCGCTCCGGGTGGGACTTTCGAAGAGAGCCAAGACTAAACACCTTCACCGCCCACACCCCTACAGAAAGATGTCAGAAATGTAATCAGGAGGATGTGCATGAGTTTAATGACACGTTCTTTGTTGCCATGGCGTTAGGTTATTTACTGTGGGTTGCTCATATTTAAATCTTTTTTGTGAGTCATTCATGTACATGTTGGATGGTCTCACAGCCAGGAAAGGATGAATCTACAAAAGTTAAGTTCATGTCCTAATGGGAAGTTTCCACAAGTCTGCTGCTGTTGGTCCACTGAGCAGCTCGACTGCAGCTGCCAGTGAGCGAGTGTCTCGCCTCAGGACTGTTGATGAAAGAAAGCCCGCTTCACTGCTGGGGAAATGGTTTCAAAGATATTTCCCCAGTTTTTATTTATTTATGAACTATTTGTTTCTGTATTTATATATTTGCTATTATTTCCAGTCCTAATGTGTTTTTAAGTATAAATCCTTGTTGATCTTATTTATATATTTATACCACTTTTAAATTCATATGTATATGATTTAGCCATAAATGAACACAGAACATTAACTACATTGTTTAAATGTGTTAGCTTTATATTCAGCGTTGCTGCATGTAACTGTTTGTACATGTTTACCTGTAGTTGTATTGATCCAGTGTGCTGCTTGTTCAAGCTTTGTGTGGGCGTATTCAGTCCGAGTCAATGAGCCGAGTACGTTCTGTTCCTGTCGTGTTCTGGTATAAATGTTAAACCGGTTCACGTGTGCTGTATGCAACGTACCCCTGAGCTGTTTCGTGGGAGGTGAGCTGAAGTTTCAAACCGCTCAATTCCCAGAAGAAATCTATATATTCTTTCAATATTAAATGTTTTATTCATGAATATACGTCCCATGACTCTTTCTTTAGGCAACACAGATCTGTGCTCATTACGGTGAAGAACAAGGAGCATTTACTACCTCTCAAATGTTTTCACCTATGGGGTTTGACACTTTCGGCAGAAAAGCATTTTTTGTTATAAAGACATGAAGAAGTAAAGGTTAAATGGACTTGCGCTTGTTTTACGCTTTTCTCGTCTTCTGACAACTCAAAGTGCTTTTACACCGCAGGTCAAACCTACACATTCAAACACTGATGGCAGAGGCTGCTATGTGAAGAAGTAAGTAATCCCATCCATACACATTCATGCACCACCAACGAAGCCGCGGGAGCAAATTGGGGTCAAGTGTCGTGCCCATTTACACATCGGACATGTTGCTGCAACAGCTGGGGATTGACCCCCAACCTTCTGGGAAGAAGTGAAGCCCAACTCTACCAACTGAGTTGTTGAAATATTTCAATCCAGACCAAGTGGTGTACCTAAAATATGCAGGAATGTTTTTGAATCTTAAGACATTTTATTATATATGTAAAGCTGTTATTTCCATGACCTTTGGTTTCCTGAAGGCAACATTAGGCTGTGTGTTAATACCAGGCTCTACACTTTAAAAACTTCCACTTACTTTACTCTTTATTATCATACCTAACAGACACATTACAACTTAAGAAACAACTGAAGCAAAACAAAATGAAAATGGATTCATCTTTTAAGATAATTGGTAATTCCAGCCAAGTTTCTTAAAACTTTTTGAGTCGGGTAGTGAGTTTAACGAGGTTTCTAAAAAACAACAGGGAGAGAAGCCAAGTTGATTTGAACAGGGTCACAGCGAACGCTTCAGTGGCTGTAGGCTGTGGACGTGACACCTCAGCTCTACTTATAATGATGCTAACAAGATGTTCTGTTTGGGTTTGTTTACCTACCAAACACAGCTCCCTGAACGTTAAGTATGTTTGTTTTATTCTTTGGAAGGTTTTATTCCTAGAATATGCAGTGTATGTCGAGACTGATCCAGTAGGCAGACACAGGGAAACAATGACAACTTGACTGCAGCTGCATAACCACATTCCCAGTGCATACGTTTAATGTGCCCTGTTTAATGCAGCGTCATTCAAGTACACAAGTTAAAAAAAGAATGATGGTTGCCAGCTACCAGCTTGTTTGCCTTTTACTTAAATCCGAAACGTATTTGTTTTATTAACCATTAAGTCCTCTTTGAAAAGAAGCCAGGTGAAAAAGCAAAGATGATGAATTCAGTAAAGCTTAATTAGGATACTTTAGTTGAATGCAGTTTGTCACAACCCAGGATCAGTGAGCTGGACAAAGACAGAGACCACACAGTTTTAAAGAAATTAAAACAATAATTTATTGAAAATGAAGGTCAAAACATCCTAATAAAAGAATCTGCAGTCTGTAAATCAGTGGTGACTGCAACCGTGAATGCGTGTGATGTTTTGTGGAGGCAAAACAAAGACAACAAACCAAAGTTGTTGATGGAAAGAGAGAGAGAGATAGAATGAGACACCAGCTTTAAATACCAATGCCCAGCCTGCCCAGGTGCATGAAATAAAAAATGTATGTGCAATACGTGAATTAACTTCTTAACATTTACAAAACATATTTTGCCCCCCATGTGATGACGAATATGACACCACGTCGGCAAGTCGGGCACTAAATTCCTTCCCAATTTTCCGAGTTGTTGTTCGGACTTGAGCAGGCGTTCACGTGCATTTTCAAACTAGGAAACACGTTTTTCTGATGTCTTCTGCACCACATGAATGCAGGGAGAGACAAGGCAACAGGAGGGGCACTGACACAGGCAAGGGGTCGTCACAGGTACCAATGATTACTATTATGTGATGTAAACTGGTTGGAAGTGATGAATTAAGATGAGGTTGATTTATTTGTTTTGTTTGTATTGATGTATTGTGTCTTGTGTTGTGGGGCTGTGTTGGTATTGGTTGTATAGCTTACCTCTTGGAGTGTTATTATTTTGGGGATGGTTCATGTTAATGGTGCTGTTGTCAGAATAATCGAAGCCATTTCACCACTGTTATACTCTGATGTTTTTAAGGATTTTGAAATGACTTAAATGTCTTTTTTACATCTCCAAGTCCGAATGGCCTTTTTTGGGGGGCGCAGTTTGTTTCAATGAGTGAGGAGCCTCAGCTGGCAGACAGGCAAACACAAATCAAAAAGAAACAACGCCACGGTATGGCTTTCCAGGTATAATTGGATGCAGATGCAACACATTCAATCTGCCTTTTTAATCAGGCACAGACTTTGAAGGCTGGGCAAGATGAATTAGATTTTCTTTTGCGATTCATCAGAACATTGTCAGTTGCTTCTGAAGCGTATTTCCCCGGCTTATTTGCCGATTCATTTTTCCTTTTGGATAATACATGTTCTCCTCTGTGATTGGAGGTGAGAGTATGTTATTACAATAAACTTTCCCATACATTATTAACATTCATTTTGTATTTGTGTAACAGCTCAATAGTCCATCCATTGTATTCAATGAAATCAGATTTTCTTTTGCTGGTGCTGGAACAGACATCAATTGTTATTTCTGACAAAAAACACAGGCTGCTAATGTTCCAGTTTCAGTTACACTGGAGGTGCACTGAAGTGGGTTACCTGTGTACTATTCTTAAATAATCATCCCATTTTCACATTAAAGCACAATAGAGGATGACGACATGTTTTTAAGGCTGTGGAATCTATTCCAGATAGATTAACTGAGTATAGTTAGGGATTTTAGGTGAAAATAAGCTTTATGAAATGTATTTTTCCTTCTCCACTTTTCAGAAAATGTGTGCTCAAACAGGATATTTGGAGATTTTCCCTTCATGACATCACAAAGGGTGGCCCCTCTCCCAGGTGGGTAACACTCCCACAGCTAAGTTTTTTAATCTGCCCTCTGAGGTTGCCCCTTACTGTAAATAATTGGGCTTGGTTCCAAAGGGGTGTGGTCAGAGACAGCTCATTTGCATGTAAAGCTACAGACACAGAAACAGCCTGTTCTGAGCAGGGCTGAAATAGAGGGGTTTATAGGCATGATTAAATCAAGGATCAGAGTGGATTTTTGGCAAAAAAACTTCATAGACATGTTTTGGGGAGCTCTGAGTCTTATTTAAACTTGTTGAAAAGGAGGATAATATGTGACCTACATATTGTCCTAGATAGCATCAGCCTGGCATCCAGCACCACAGTTAGGAATCTGATCAGGATATGTCCTTCAACTCCCACATAAAACTAATTTCCAGGCTTCTTTCACCTTGGCAACATCGCAAAAATCTGGCACATCATGTCTCAAAATGATGCAGAAAATCTAGTCCATGTATTTGTCACCTTTAGGTTGGATTATTGTAGTTCACTTTTATCAGGCTGCCCTAATAAGTCTCTAAAGACTCTTAAGCCAAAATGCTGAAGCATGTGTGCTGACTAGAATTAGAAAAAAGAGATCACATTACTGCTGTATTGACATCTCTGCACTGACTTTCAATAAAATCTAAACAAATTTTAAATCCTTCTCACTTACAAAGCTCTTAATGGTCAGGCACCATCTTACCTTAAAGAGCTCATAGTGCCGTATTACCCCTCTAGAACATTATGCTCCCATAACGCAATCCTGCTCGTGGTACCTACAGTCTCTAAATGTACTATGGGAGGTAGAGCCTTCAGTTATCAGACCCCTCTCCTTTGGAATTATCTACCAGTCAGGGTCCGGGAGGCACACACTCTATTACTATGTACTATTAAGAGGAGGCGTAAAACTTTGATTAAACTTATAGTTAGGTCTGGCTTAGGCTTGGACCAGCTTCTAGTGATGTTGCTATAGGCTTAGACTGTTATAGAATCATATTAACAAATAGCAATGTCAAATGTTCATAATGCTTTGACTTGGTTTGAAGTCTTCACATGACGCACATGGCTGAAAAATCCCATGAAGGGCTTTGAGTTATAAAAGCTTCAGTTAGCATGCTAATGCGCTCACCAGGACAATGCTAACACACCGATATTAAGCAGGTATAATTATAATCCTATTTGACATCCAAGTTTTTGATGTCAGCGTTCTCACTTGATCTAAACAACACAAATAGTCAGTCAGAGGATCTCGACTGTAAAAAAAGTGAAGTGGTGTACCTAAAATATGCAGGAATGTTTTTGAGTCTTAAAACATTTTATTATTATATGTTGAGCTGTTGTTTTCCTTACCCTTTGTTCCCTGAAGGCAACATTAGGCTGTGTGTTAGTATAACACCAGGCTTAATAATGGAGACGTGTTGTGGTGTGAAATAAAGACCCTGGTTCTTGTTTTATCCATCTTAATTCTTACTTCAATAACCATATACTTTATATTACATGGACTACAGGGGCAAAGAGGAGCAGAGGGAGAGGTAAGAGGTGGTGACGTTTCTTGACTGATGCATCTTCTGAAGACGCCAATTTACCAAGAATCTTTCCACAAAAACATAATTTATGCAGAAGAGGTTTCATTTTTTTCCCCTTTTAAGTTTGTTGCAATACTATTTTCCTTAAACTTGTATAACTGCTGCCTTTCAATGTAGCATTAAAGAGACATTACAGCTTTAGAAGCTGCAAGAAGACTTCAAAGGTTGCACCCGAGACAGAAGTTATCTCTTTTTTTCTTTTAAGTTGTTACAAAATTACTCCTCCTCCTCCTCTTCACAAAAGCTCCCCTTCATGATTTACTTACCACAAATTGAGATCTCCTAGCGTCACCCAGGGATCCGAGACGTGAAATATTACTAGAAGAGAAACCTGGCAGTGATTTACATTCCCCTGTTTTTTAATTTCTTCCCCAAAACCAAAATTAACAGGATTAGCCATGCACACATTTGTTTATTTTCATTAGGTGGAATCTAAGTCGGGCATCATCCCAGCATGAGGGTCCAAGTAAGTAACGTTATTACACTCGTGAAGAGACCTTGAAGATGGAGAATACACACACGGCTCCTCCTCCCTCTATGCCCCCAGAATCATTTGCATGGTTCCTCTGTGTAGGAAGAACCATGAGGCCTATTCTTAGAAAGCTTCTTACTGGAAAGCTCGAGGATAATTAATGAGCATTAGCCGATATGCCTTCAATATTTCAACAGCAAGCAAGAGCAATTATTATACAGCGTACGATCTCTTCTTGTTTTTTCAGTCGTGCACATGCAAAGGTGAACAAGCACAGAATGGATATACATGTATATGACAAATGAGAATAACAAAGACTTGCTTCTGTAGTGCATGGAAAACACAGGAGCTTCATCTTCTCTCCACAGTCATAACAACTACAACCTGCTGCCTTTAGTTATCTGTCTGTGTTTCTGTACGTATAGCTGATGCATCTCTGTGTTTTTTATCAAAGGAGAATCTGTGGTGTCAAACTGTCTGCAGACTCCAGCACCTCTGCAAAGCAAACAAGCAGCGCTTTAGAGAGTCTCCCATTCACACACACTACAGCACTCTACTGTATGTATACTCACTCTCACTCACACAAACCAAGCCTGCATGTATTTGCTGCCTCTGTCAGATCAATAGTAATCACTGGGCCACAGTGGCAGAATCAGATGATCGACTCAGAGACTAAAAATACTCTGGGATATCTATCGTCTCTGCAGACTGCTGAGCTCACTGTTGGACCGTAGTGTTATGTGAGCAGAACGTAACACTTCCTAAACTTTGTGATCTAAACATTAAATGGATACTTTTATCGTAAGTGTGTGATACACCTCATTTTAAATCTGATACTGAAGCAGCTCTAGCAAAGAGCATGTAGCTGAGCAGTACAAAAAATTGTGTTCCATGAAGGTTTCATACATCTAGATAGTCCAAATAGTTGACCACAAAAATATATTTTGCTGTTGTCACTCTCAGGTTTGTCTGCACAGTAATGTTTACTTTTGTACCGTGCAGAATGAAGGGTAGCAGGCCGAGAAAAATGACAATAAGCGGATTTCACAGTCCAGTGTTATGACACAACGTAGCATTTTTGTTTTGTTTTGCCTGTTCCTGAAAGCTGTAATTAAATTGCCGCTGCCTGGAAAGGAGACCTGTCTGAGCGAAACAAAACAGCATTGTTACACAGAATCCTCGCTGAGTCATGACAGAGCATAAAGGACTGGAGAAGCACCGGTGAGGGGTTGGTGGGGATGCGGTGGCAAATAGGACAGCTGTCCTGAGGTTTTACTGAAGCTCTTCCTCTGTTAGCAGACACATCAACAACACAGGGATTTAGGGGCCTATATTTTGGATACTGAATTTTAAATTACACCATTCACCGAGTGTGAAGTTTAAGATTTACACCTACAACAAAAAAAACCCCACCACAGCCATTGTACATTTTACGTTCAAGAGCAATAAGGATAATTAACAACATAGGACACCACCATTTTTATAATAAAAAAAATATATGGAAAATAATGGACCTGGTTGTATTTGATGCTGCCCAGACAATGATGACGCAAGAAATTAATTGCTTCTGACTAGTATATTGAAAAGAAGGAAAGGGATGTTTTAAATCAAGAGGAAACTTTTGCTTAAAGAAACTCTGTGTATATGAAACAATGAAGAGTAAGTGTATTACAACTTGTCGGGTGAATGTATGGATCAATTAATACCAGAGAATTGAAGAAAGCAATCAAAATAGGTAGATGTGATGTAGCTGTTTAAATTGTTAGTCTGTTTTGCACAATGGCTGGGTCCTGCATAGTCCAGAAAACGTGCACGTGTGTTCAACTTGGTTGTTAGGATGGAGTAGGAATATATAACAGTATCGTATACTGCTTCCTTATCCTTTGATGCATGTTTTTTTTACTTGGTGTTGAATTTTGCATTTCAAGTTCTTCCATAGGTTTACTGTTTATACTTTCAGTGTAATTCTTATTACCTTGTGTATCTGCTTTTATTGTATTTACATGCTCAAAATAAAGACATCAATCAGTCTCTTGGTTGTGTTGTTTAGGACAAAGAACTTCAATTGTTCCTCCCGAGGTGGTCAACGTTTAAGATCAATGAGAGCCTCCAGAAAAGCTTTTAATGTGATAGATTCTCCAACTCCTTCTAAAAGACATTCATTGATGTTAAAGGAGATCTATTATACTCACTTTCACCATTAACTATGTCAGTATGGGACACCTTTTGAATAGCGTTGTGAGATGTATAGCTGAAAAAACCTCCTTATTTATCTGATACTGGCGTCAGTAAAATCCTTCCTGTCAGCCTCTGCTTGAAACAGTTCATTTCAGCTGCTGTCTCTTTAAGGCCCTCCTCCCCACCTGCCTACTTTCCTCTGATTGGTCAGCTCTGTTTGCAGTTGCAGGGAAACTTGAGTGAGCTTCTGGGTGGGCGTGTCCTTGACGTCCTACACAGACGTCAGGTTCTGTCCAAGTCCAGCGACGTTCTCGTAGGGTCTCGTTCAAAGCAGCAGAAAACCACGTCCAGGGATTACGCCAACTACTGTGTACAGTATCTTTTGCTTAAAAAAACGTTGCAGAGGTTCAGTATGGACATCCAACATCGTAACATTATATGTATGTATTTAAATACAGATCAGCATAATAAATCTCCTTCAAGTTTTGTGTTTGAATAATAATAATGGTGAAGAATGGTGAACCAAATCATATGAGCACTTGCACATAACACAGAAATTATTATCAAGATTTTACCAAAAGCTGCATCTCAATGTTTCAACATAGTTCAGCAAAAGGGATTTTTCACTTCAATAAATATGCTTAACTCCATTCCCTGTGCACCTACAGTTTAATGCTTCTCCTTCTCCTGGCAGCTGACTGCTTCAATTGTTTAAATATCAAAGGTGGGGTCAAATACACCTACAATTACTGCTATTAGTGGTATTAAAGGCATGTACCCTAACTGAGGGGTGGTTTGGGTTGATGGAGTTAAATGCTACTTATTTCTCCCTGTTACTTTCTGTTGGTTTAGTAGGTCAGAAAAGCAAATCTCCTGCCCGACAATCAATCATCATTAGGCTCCTTAGCATCAGATGCTGTTGTGGGCATCAGTTTAATCTGCTGCTGAGCGATGAGGCGGATGGTTATCTTAGTGAGGTGAAGTCCAGATGAATGTGTGGAGCCTGAATCAGGGCCAGAGCCTATCAGCTAAAAGAACGTAGGTGGGGCCATTAAGTAATGGCCTGAATTAACAAGAGCCAAAATCTCTCATAATTCCATTATGGTACTTCATTACATACCTGCTCCAGCACCATTTTCATCCACCCACACTCTGATCACTGGCCTTTTGTATCCCAGCTGTCCCCAGAGCTCAGCTTTGAAGCTAAATGCTGCACAATACTTTTCAGACGTGCTAAATGTACAAAATAATGATCCTGTTGTACATTTCAACTTCAGTGAGTATTCATGGATTTGATTGGCATAGAGGTCTGCAAACGCACCATAGATTTGATAGCACTTCCACATCGGGCTGATTAAACAAGGCGATATTCAAAGAGTGTGTTAGTGTGCAAGCAGAGTCACTGAGCTGACGTGAAAATGAGGGGCTGTCATAAATTCAGCACACCCAGTGACTAATCGCTGTCTGCCTCTCAGCTAACCCCCAAGGCATGATGGGAGAGGGCACTAATCTGCAGTGGAAACGCTCATTGGTTCCCTCATCTTCAATAACTGCAGTTTGTGCTGTTAACCTGTTTTATAAAAAAAAAAACAGCAGCTACTTAAAAGAGATGCTAACAATAAATGATATTGATAGAGAATAGCATAGTCAGAGCGTCTCCTGGAGAGTCAATCAGTGTTAGAACAGCTCCTGTGGACTGACTGCAGTAGCAATTCTATAATGTTTTAAATGAGCTTTGCTTCTTCTGGGGAAATTGCTTAATAAAGCTGGAACGTTCAGCACGACTGTGACCGGATTGAACAAAAAAAATGATGCTTTTTCTGAGCAGATCTGCCAGCTTTCTAACCCCCACGAGCTGTAGCAATGAACATTTCCAAGACAGCATTATCAAATATTTCATGCCTGCCATTTCACTGTCGCAGTCAAATAGCAATTAATCTGTTTATTGTACTTGTGTGAGTTGGTTTAACAGAGAGGAAGTGCTGCAGAGCAGAGTCTTAGCTGTTTGAGTGAAGTTAGAAGTGATTTTCTTGAATCAGATTAATGATTTTCCCTCTCATACACAATGTAGTATTATTCTTTTTTTCGAGTGGAAACTCTTTGAAATGGCTCTGCCTCTTCAATATGCCAGGAAGGCTCTGAATGTCTGGTGAAGGATGTTTCATTCATGTTGTTTGTGACCCCACTAACACTAAACTCTCTCTGCCGCAGCCTCTGTGGCGGAGAAAATTACCGTTTTAAGCCTGAATTGAAAGATGTCGGTACGTTTTGGGGACATTGCAACAATTTGGGGTAATTTGAGCTACAAATTGTGATAGGACTCATTTCCGAACAAAAGATAAAACACATAATAGTACCCAAATAACATAAAGTTTTATGCTGAAGGATATTCTAATGCATGGCTTGGCAGTCTGTGTTGTGTATTGTCCTAGTAGTCAGTGATGTTCCCTGCAACAACATGGTAGGACATAATCTTGTGTATGTGTTGAAACAGCTCGGTAGATGATGCTGACCACTGCTTCTACTGAAGACCTGTTGATATGAAGAAGTGTGTGGCTCGCTCCCTATCCTCCCACCACACCGAAAAACTCTACGACAAGCTCCTTAGTCACACTTTTGTCAGGAGTCAGCTGTTATCCTGATCCTCTGCATCCCAACCTCAAATCATCAAATAGACTTCAGTGTTGTAACATTATTACAGAGTATTACCTGTGATGTAGTGGTGGTAAAATGTCATCCAACTTGCTCAGTGCCATGAGCTCTCCTTATCGATACTGTATCAAACAGCCTGAGTGACGTCACCCATGTGTTACGGCAGGGGGCTTGGGAGTCCCTTCAATGGCGGTCGCCATGCTTGAAATGCTATCTCAACCTAACTATCAGTCAACTTAATGACAGGATTAGAGCTACATTAGAGCTAAGGTGGGTTTAAAGTCTCTTGACAAACCGTTACAATGGGGTCACCTGTCAATCATGTCAGCTACTCCCATTATTGTGAAAAACGCTTAGCCTTCATAAAATCAAAACAAATTAGTTATCAAAAATGTACCCCCCCCAAACGTTAGCTCGTGAGCCAGTAGTCTAAACCACCCAAACATGGGATGGCTAATATCTTTTGGTGGTTTAGCAGTATTTATAACTTATAACTTTTCATGTTTAGACATTTTAAAAAGGGGTTCTACTAATCTCTTCAGTAATTAAGCATTGCTACCTGCCACTTGCACGCCTCGTATGTGTTTACCTGCTGCTGTAAATTATCTTGTGGCCACTTTTGAATGAAACCAACCACAGGGAGAAGGAGTGCATGGGGGCTTTTTGAGGTAAGATTTATTACATTTTTAGTTGAGGAATACGTTTGACCCAAAATTGTATTGAACAATACATCATATTACACAAAATGATAGCGTTAAGATAAGATAAGGAAATAAAAGTGATCCTGTTATCCTATCAGTACATGAACGACTTCAAAGAAAAGTTACCAATGATTTTCGGTAACACTGGACACAGATACACTGGTGCTGAGGTAGCACAAATGAGAAGCAAGCACAGGAAGCAGCTCAGCAGTATTGATCCTCATCGATGATGTTTGATTTGTTCAGACCTACACTATACACTATCTGTTGCTCTCTCTAAATGTGTCTGGTCTCAGAGTCAGCATTCCCTCTGGTGCTTAATTAAGTGTATTTATTTCAGCTGTGGAAGAGGGGGGATGTTGTCAGTGAAATTGTTTATAGTGCATTGATCTTCCAGACTAATTCTCATTCCACACAAACCTCCCTGATTCACTGCGTGATGCTGATTCAATCATCGATCTCCAGGGTGCTGTTCCACAACATTCATGACAAAATGGCTGTGGACACTTCTGCTGCAGTTGTTGCTGCTGCTGCTGCTTTCTATACAAGTGATAACACACAGGAATGATGGATATATATTGAGTTGCTTCCCATAAGTTGTCATTTGACTGGTAGTGGCAGCAGAGATGGATGAGATAGATTGGGGAGGTGGAAATGACTGATTGCATGTACGAATGGGAACATTGCTGCTCTGTTATTGCATCAGTCTGGAAAATCTTTAGCAGCTCAAATCTTTTCATTGGCCTCCGAGAAGAAATACATACACTGAGTGGATAATTAAACATTTCCACTTCAGAATGAATAACTGCATTGTTATCCCTGACTGCTGCAGACACTGAGCTTTTTATGTGAACTTGGAAGCACAGAACCATCGCTTTTTCTGACACTCTCAGCTCTCATTTCCAGTTTTAATCACAATTTTTTCAGTTTTTTGCATCAAAGTATTTACTTTTATGAAGTGTTGTAGTACTCTAAATCGATCTTGGTCTCACTTTTTGAAGGTCTCATCTCGGAATCGAAGGCATTATTTACTTGGTCTTGTCTTTGTCTCAGACTGGGCGGACTCCGGATTTCAAATCAAGACCAGTCAAGACCACCACTGAAAAGCCATTTTTACGTCATTACTGTGATTAGAAGGAATACGTCGCTTTCTAAAATAACGAATAACTTCAATTTCTATGTAGTTAGATTTTTTTACTCCAGTTACGGCCTCAACCTTCCCGCTGTTACGGTCTAAGTGAGTGACACGCCCCCTGCACACATAATGATGATTCTTCAGAGATATTTATGGTCTTTGTCTTGTCTCAGTCTTGCCCTGCCTTGGTCTTGATCTTGACTCGGTCTCGATCCCTAAATGTCTTGGTCTTGTCTCAGTCTCGGTTAGTGTGGTCTTGACTACAACACTACTTTCATGGACATTTTATTCTAGTCTTCTAAGGTACCTGGAATAATCATAAGTAGTAAAAAGATGAAATGAATATTATGAAATATGTAGTTTGCTTGCAGTAATATTATCTGGAGTCACAATCTTTTGATGAAACATTTAGCTCTGTTGTGGAGAATCGTGATGTCAGATTGATACCATGCTTACATCCATGCATACTCTTTTAGCTTTAGCCTTTAGGTGATCGTGTTAGCTTAGCATAATGATAAAAGATAGAGGGACATAGAATAGGCTTGGCCTTACGTTTTAAAAAACTGAACCTTGCTCACTAATGCACACTTTAGAAAAAAAACATTATAAGCATGACAATGTGCTGTAAGCAAGCAACAGGAAATATACAACTCTTACTGCTCAAATGAAGTTGTATTTTATTATCTTGGTTACCCTTAAGAACCAAAATTACAGTGGACAAACAGACACAGCTTAACCCCTTCTTTGCCAGAGGTAGTATATTAACAATGCTACTATTCTACTGTCTCTGGATGTACTCTGCCCAGTTACAGTACATGGGTCTGTGTCAGGGCTACTGTGAGGTCAGCATAATACAGAAGCAGTGAAAACATTTGGAGAATTGATTCAGCCAAGTTCTGTAAAAACAAAAATAATGAAGAATTGATTCCAATTGAGAAGCTAGTGAGAAGTGATTTATCTATCTATTGTTTTCTTTCACACACAGGAATGTAAAAACCAAGGCACATAAAGAAAAGATGAAAGCTTGTGTGTGGGTGTGAAAGAAACCTGGATAATATGAAAACCACATATAGACACAAAGAAGACAAAAGGTAATACAAACCACCAAAACTTACTAGTAAATGACTTCACATAAAATACAGAAATTTAATTTGAACAAGCAGAAAAAATAGAAACAAGCAAATTCTGTTGCAAATTAAAGAACGACTTACAATTTCTTAGACAGATGGTTACTGTTCCAATTCATGTGTTTGTCATCAATGACTCTTTTTCTTTTACACTATCAGTGAGTTACTGTAGAGGGATTCTTCGCAACATTTTCATTCTGTAAGATTAGTCTTTTATTTTTGATTGACAATTAATAAAGGGATGTCCTATACACAGGAAAATTAAGATTAGTATCCTTCCTGCATACATGTGCTATTCCCATCCTGCACCTCAAATGTGAGGCCTGAGTCAGGCGATGGTTATTACACTTTAATAGAGAGACTAGTGAAAGTGAAAAACAGATGGCTTGGCACTGCTCTAAACTCAAAATTCTTGTAGACAAACCAAAATGCAAATAAGGAAATGTATGACTTCACTGGGAGAAATGAGCTGCGATTATTACACAACTAACTGGGCACAGTGAATTCTCCTTTCATCGCCAAGCGGTTGGCAGGCAAACGTTTTTCTTCAAGAAATATCTCCCTGTAAACCTTAAAATAGATTTTTACATTTCCTGATTAGAAGAGGGTTTTTTTATTTTAATATAAGTGATGTTTAAAAAAGTTACGAGGTGTATGTTTGAACCTTGGAAAGAGCCAACCTTTTTCAGGCCACTTCCAGTCTTATGGTGCGTTCTTCTGATCTCAGAAGTTGGAAATTCCGAGTTGCTGGTCCAATATGTCATCAGGGACGCCCCCTAAAGTTTAGAATTCTGATTTGGAAACTCAGACAACCTTCTGTAGTCCGAGTTAAAATCCAGCATGGCTGCTACGTGCATCAACAGTACTGTTTAAGCTGTAACTATTGTGTTTATTAGCATCGTAGTCTTTTTGTGTAATAAAATCAATCCCACCGATAGTGCAAGTTGAATATGTGGATGTGTTGTCATGTTATTTTCACGCGATAACTTTCACGTAGTGTGTTGTTATCGCGTGGTATTAGCTAACAAAACATAGGTTACTCCTGGAGGCGTTCATGTTGCTTGTTCGACTTGTTACCAACTCGTAACTTGAACACGGTTAACTCGGGCGTGACGTCATTTCCAGCTATGAAATCCAAGGTAAATGTAATGCACCATTAGGCTGTAGATCAGCTAGGTTAACCACCCTCTAGCTTTAGCTCTCTAAATAGTGCCCAAACTTGTGAGTCATATCAATCTTTTTAACTAAACTATGGCGAGAAAGAAAATCAATAGATTTACCAAAATGTCCAGCTTTTTCTTGTTTTGATAGTGTAAAAAATAAAATAAAATAAATATACTTAAAAAAATCTAATTTTCCAGTCAGAACATGTTACGCTGAAAGTAAAGTTTTCTGTTTGTGCACACTGATTGTGTAAAAGGGTTTTTATTCATTACTACAAGGTCAGTTTGTGTGGATGCAGAAAGAAAATTGTAAAGTATCCCCCTCAGTTTAATGCTTAGCTTGACTCTCTTCTTCTCTGTCCCCATCATGGTCCCCTGCAGGGCGTCCTGTCATAATGTAGTGGTGTGAAAAGGTTTGACCTCTACTGGAGGGTTTGTCGATACTCTGACCCGGGATCCAACTCCTCCATCAGCCGTCTCACACATCCCTACAGGGATTAGCTGATTTGTCACAGAAAAAAAAAATGGAGGACTGTTAAATCTGTCTAAATCATCAAGCAGCAGGCAACACCTTCCACAGAGTAATATTGATGTTTTTGGAATTGATGTCTGTGTTGAAGCTGAGGCTAATAAATTGCTGTGATCTGGTCAGAGAAATGAAATGCCAGGGAGAGAAAATAGTGCCACTAATGGAATAATGTGGTGAATTGGGGATTTTATAAATGAAAGTATTATGGATTGGAAATGAGGAAGATTTAAAAAAAACTGGATGATTGGGTTGAGAGATGAGCAGGAAAAAAACACGGTTATAAACCGGTTAAGCAACCCAAGGGAGCCAGAAATTGGAAAACAACTCTCGGATCATAATAATATTTGTATTTATTGGGAATGAGTGCGAGAAATCAATTATGTTTTAATAAGACGAGTTGAACTGAGATTTAGACAGCCATTTTTCCCACCCTTTTTTTGACTCTCCCTCCTTTCCAGAGAGGTGGTCATGAGGGAACCACTACTGCAATGCAGCAAAACAAATCGTGAGTATCTATTAAGTGTTTGTGATTGCCCGACGTAGACTCTCCTCTGTTTCTCTTTCTCATTTTCACTTTGCTCCCTCTCTGGCTGGCTCTCTGCGGTCAGACATTAAAACAAATGAACACACCGATACTTGAAGAAGATTGGACAATAAAAGCAGCATCATTTTTGTTATTATGGTTGGGGACTTGTAGATTGTATACAATACACCTGATAGAAAATCAACGCGTAATTATAGGAGGAACTCATTAGAGAAGCACACACTTACTGTTACGTGACAAAAGGCCATTCATCGACATAAAGGATTGACCTGAAAACTGTTTCCAAGCACTTCACTGTAGCGCAGAAGCAGCCTCAGCTGCAGAGAGAATCAAGGTTACCATTTGTTGCCTTCAAGGTTCAAGCTTTACATTTGCCACCTACAGTATTCTACTTCCAGAGGTATTGCACAACCATGCATTGAAAGACCTCTCCAACACACTTTGCATAGAAATTCTGTAACGTACAGGACAATCTCTGTCACACAGTGCTCGGCCAAAGACAGCTCAGAGAATCTAGTCCTCACATAGGCGGGCTTTTTTTTTAAACAGAGGTTTTCCTCTTCCGTTTGAAAACATAATCCCGTCCACACACGCTCTAAATTCTCAAAAACATCTTCGTCCACATGAAAATGCAAAACGCATTGTAACGGCTGTCATGAGCACACCAAGTCAAAAACGATGTCCTTGATGTGCAGAAATGTTCTCGCAATTCCTCTGCAATGACCATTTCATTTACAAAGTTGTCCATTCAGGCGCCTCTGCTCATCAACATAGTTGGAGAGTAACTGTGTATGTATGTGTAAGCATTTTAAAAAAGTCCAGTTAGCAATGTTTACACCAGCACTAGTTTGGATACGTCTGCCATTTCACTCATCTCATGTAAAGCAAACTGACAGCGCAGCACATGACACCAAACGGAGGAGAAATCGCTGCACAGTGTGACGTTACAAGAACAAAACTCTGTTTTCCCCATCTACACATAAACACCACAGAGTTTCTGAAAATCTTCCACCTGGAAGGAGTCTTCTCAAAAGGTTTGATTTCAGTGACCTTAAACGCAGTTTACAAATTTATGAAAGGCTGTATTATGTCAGACAGTGTTACTTAAGATTTTGTAAATTAAGCTCTTTTCTAGAAATGTTTGCTTTGATAATCAATGAGCTGAAAGCTAACACATGCCTTCCTTTAATGCTCCCTCACTGCCATAACCATTCGATTGTCTTTCCATAGAGTAATCTTAATTTTACACATCTCACAATACTAGAAGATAATCACACACTCTGACTCCGACAATTAAATACTCATGTTCAACCCTCAGTAAATATTTGAGCTCGCTAACGATTTCAAACACCCTCCCTTTGCATAGCTAGCTTGACATTTCCAGCTGTGAGGGGGTGCGGGAGAATTAGGGCGCATGCACAAATCAGTTGCTCTTTTCTTGACCTCAGTCAGCTGAGGCTGCTGCGCCTACATGTGCTGAGTAGAGATAGTCAATACTTCTCTCTCCCCCTGCTCGGAGCTCGCTGTAGCAGCAGTTCACACAGTGATAAAAAGCAGGGAAGTGAAAACCCAGAGGTTTTTGGGTGCATAAACACAGGTTTTAGGAGTGTGCTCACCTATGTCCTGGAGGATTAACTGTATATAATGTGTATCCTGCATGTATTCTGAAAATGGATATGCTATGTTATCTGCCTGAGCCAGGCTGCAGCCAATCATTTGACCATGATTAAAGCTAGAATATGCAATTTATAAAAGAAGCATTTGTTCTTATATTTGTTTAAATCTTCTTTACAACCAACAGCATTCAGTAATACAAATGTTTTCACACAAAAAAAACAGTATCTGTGGCTGTTGCAGGCCTGCTACAAGTCTTTTACAAGTCATAAGAAAGGATAAAACCTCTAGATGATCTGGCCACACACTCATTGTGCATGAGCAGACTTTTCAGTAAGCTAAAGTCTGGGATCCTCTTGCACAAACGGCAGGAAAACTTAGTTGGAAATTATATAAGAAGTCAACACAACATTGATCTCCTCTTCCTTTCACTGTCATGAATTCATTTTGACAGGCGGTGCATGTTGGTTTGTTTTTGAGGAGAGCTGTTTATTTGTCTTCTTTTTTGATACTTTCAAAATGTCAACTCTTCCGTTTCCTCCACATTTTCTTACCAGCTTTTTTGGGAATCTGAGATGTCATCTGCTCACAGGATGACAATCTGGCTCAGTTTAGTGAGACCATTTTAAAATAATTTCCAATTTTGTTGATGTGTATGTGGTGCAGGTGTGCAGTTTTTGGCACTGTAACCACACAGCAAGAAGGTTTAGGATTGTAACCTGCTGGTCGGTTTGGGCCTCTCTGTTTGGAGTTTGCATTTTTTCCCTTTGTGCCTGTGTTTTGTGCAGGTACTCTGGCTTTCTTCTACAGTCTACAGTTTGGTTAAAGTCTACAGTTTGGTTAAAGTCTACAGTTGGGTTAATTGGCAACTCTATATTGGCTGTTGATGTGAGTGTGAGCACGAGTTGTTGTTAGTTTACCCTGACTGCTGGCCTGTCTGAGGAGTAAAATGTCTTTGCCAAATGTGAGCTGGGATTGGCTCTAGTCACTTCACTGCCACCCTCCTGTGATAAGCAGGAACAATTTTGGAAGGATGTAATGGTTTGAAAACCTTCTATTATTTAGATTATAGTAAATGGACTTGAGCTTGTATAGCACTGTTCTAGTCTTCTGACTACTCAATGTGCTTTTCACACACACCTACCCATTCACACACATTCATACGCCACTGACGCAGCAGCCAGAGCAATTTAGGGATGAGTGTCTGGCTTAAGGACACATCGATATGGCTGCAGGAGCTGAGGATCGAACCTACGACCCCCCAGTAGAGTCAACGACTTTACACTGAGCCACTAAAATACCATATTTCACATTTAGGCTGGTATAACAGTGTTAAAAATGTGTAAAAACAAACTGTGTTTCATGTATGAATTCATATTTACCAAGTTTGTATATAAAGCTTTTAGAAGTGACCCTATTTTTCCTCAATGGAGCTTGTTAACAGATTAAAGTTTAATTGGAATCTCTAAATTGCCTGTAGGTTTAAATGTTTGCATAAATAGTTGTTTGTCAGGCCGTTTATTGTGTAACCCGCCTTTTGCTTAATATGAGCTGGGATTGACTGAAGTCACTCCACTGCAGCCCTCCTGGGACAAGCTTGAACAGTTTTAAATGGATGAAATGGTATCAGATCTTATATCAGCTAAGTTACAGTATAGACTTTCATCCTGTTGAACAAAATATCTTAGGGTGGTTTCACACTAGGGACTCGGGGCCCTGATCTGAGTACACTTAATCAGTGTGAACACAAACGTAACCTAATCTTGTACTGTGCCCAAGTCACCTTGAAGAGGTGGTCTCGGGCACGATTCATGTGTACTACAGTGAGCGGGAGATTTGAACGCAACCGTGCTCAAACAAGGAAGTGGACCGCTATATGACATGATTCAAAATAGTTCTTTTAGGTTCAAAAACCGCCGTATCCACGCAGCACAGGCCGGTATTGTCCTCTGAGCTGCACAAAGCTGTGGAAGTAGGAAGAGGGTCGTTTTTGGCGTTTCAGGAATAACAAAAACATCGGTCCATGAGTGGTTGCCATGGTTGCTTCTTCTTCTTTCGGATTTTGGCAGATTTGCAATCCAACTATGTGCATACTGCCACCTGCTGTATCAGACTGTGTACAAACACGGTGTACTTCGGTATAGAACAATGTTACTAATGAACGCAGACCAGCGTTCATATAACTGTAACATTCTGATTGGTATATATTCCCTTATAACATATATGATTCATCAACTTTTGCAAATGTATGGAAACCCTTTTAATATTGAACTATGTATGTTGCCAACAGGTCTTAAACAGCACCTGACTCACACTTTTCACTAAAAGAATCTTGCTAATATGGGGCGCTGGTTGAATAGTCAGAAGTGCGTGCGCCCCGTGTCCTGAGGCTGTAGTCCTCCAAGTGGGGGGCCTGGGTTCAAATCCGACCTGTGGCTCCTTTCCCGTATGTTGTTCCCCACTCTCTCTCTCCTTGATTTCCAACTCTATCCACTGTCCTATCTCTAAAATAAAGGCCCAAAAAGCCCCAAAAGAAATCTTTAAAAAAAAAGAAGCTTGCTAATAGAGTTGACTTGTTTGCCATTGACATACTACTATCACAGTGAACGTTAAGTTCCCTATGATTTGCCCACCTGTGCCTCTATGTGACAGTTACCTAGCTAGCATGCTTGCGAATATAATCGATAATTGTCAGCAGATTCACCTTCATATTAGCATTTGAACTATATAGAAATGATAAATTGCACAGAATTGTTGTAGGTGTTTGTTTTGATCATTGTTATGTAAGCCATAAAAAAGCTACAGCTCCGTTTTTTTTGCTCTACAGTTTATGTTGTGATATCTAGCAACCAAAGTGGTGATATTATGTGACATGACTGCAGCTAAAAAACTGTGTGTCTTCAGTTTGGTGTTGCAGGCTCCATTTCTGTCCCTCTTTTTTCTTCCTCCCTCTTCTCTGTTCCGCGCCACCTGCAGACGTCTTTCATCTCCAGAACATCAGCATCAATTTTTCACCACCATAAATCACAGCCATCGACTTGTCAGACACATTATGCAACGAAAATCCCGTCAGCACGTTTCCAACGGTACAGAAACGAGTCTCTTTCTGCAGCGCGGGATTTTACTTTGTGTCTGTGAGCATAAGTTACAGCAGTATGAATATAAATGAGCCCTACTATGACTAAGCGTTATCTGACTTTCGACATACAGTAAACAGCAGATCTTAAAGCCGTGTTGTTCTCATTATTT